>JAMKCH010030226.1:0-153078 GCA_023653785.1 Ophioderma brevispina
AACCGGGTCAAAGGTCATCTTGGGGTCACTCCCGGTCAATCTGTGTACCCCTAGGCAAGTCCTGGGACAATGATTCTTTGGACTGAGATCGAAGTTAATCGGTCAATAATATGCACAAAAGAAAGCAAGGATAGTATTCAAGGAGATTAAGGACGGAAAACATGAAAATAGTTTCACAGATATGACATTTGACCTATAGACCTATAATGTTATTTAGTAAAGTCCTTTGGTGCAAGAGTCATCAAAATTGGTCCAGAAATTTGGGCAGAACAATAACTTGTCTGTGAAGACGGACGTCGACACCAACGATGCCGTCGACAGAATTTGCCTTGATAAATCCCCCTTTTGGCTAAAGTCGCCATCAGGGGAATTATGGGCGCTATTTGATGTCCTTAGGAAAAACATAAAGCCCAGTTCTCCATATTATTTTTTTAATTTGCTTAAACTGGAGAGAATTGGTAAAACCCTGAAACGTGCTGATTCATCAAATCTACTCATTTACAGAGATAATTTAGTTTGACCCATCTCAGAGATCCTGTTGAAAGTGTTTTAAAAGGAATTCTGGGTGGACTTGTAGAGGTGTTGTTGATTTATATAATCACTCAATTTACCTTTGTCATTCTGAATAGAATGATATACTTCATTGCTGTCAGTAAGGACCAGATCCATGTATTGTGAAGACGGCGTTGTTACCATAGTAGTCTTCCCTGGAGTATTCTCAATGATGTCTTCATAGTTAGGATTGTTAAGTTTAGCTGTGTATAAAGGATAATTAAGAATAATGGAATAACACACTACAGAGATAAAACATTCAACCGGGTCAATATTGATATTTTTTTGTTTTGTTCTGGTTTTGTCATAATAAACGAGACTTTCAAACATAATTTCTCCATAATTTGCACAAAAAACGTGCTGAATCACTTATTTACTGAGATAATTTAGTTTGACCCATCTCAGAGAAGGTGTCGATTTATCACTCAAATTACCTTTATCATTTTGAATAGAATGATAAACTTCATTGCTTTCAGTGTTTAATAGCTCAGTGTATTGGGTAGATGGTGCTGTTAATACCATGGTAGCGTTTGGGTGCATCTGGATTTCTTTAGTCTGTCCTGTTCCTGTTCCCTCGATAATGTCGTCATAGCTAGGATTGTCCATATTTCCTGACGTGAAAAAGGCATGAAAAGAGAAATGTTGTACAAAGAAACTGGTATCACTTATGATGTGCTAGAATATTACGCAATTTGTACCAGGGTCATTGCATAGAGTTGGATTACAAAGTTTACCATTCCTGCATATGAGGTCATCCACTTCATTCATGCGTAGCTTCTACCAAAAGGGACTCGTTCCCGTAGTAATCGTCATTTAAATCAATTCAATGTGTGATCTCGAAGAGATTGTGTTACTGTTCCAAGTGTGAACTACATTTGGCTGGCTATTTTAAAACAGATATTCATCCCGCGTGACAAAAGGGGCTCGTTCCCGTAGTTGTCGTTATTGAAATCAAGTCAATGTGTGACCTCGAAGAGATTGTGTTACTGTTCAAAGTGTTTGTCCTGTAATTTTAAAACGTTGTATTCAGAGTAGGTGCATGTTGTTCTTTGTTCTTTTGAAAGTCTTAAATAAAATTTAATAATAGTCGTAGTTAGGACGTGCAACCTACAGAATATGCAAGGCTTCTATAGTTGTTTGGGTGTTGCAAGTGTTTCATAAAGTTTCAAAAGAATTCATCATTATTCAGCCGGATAATTTTGATGTATGCTAAATGCATCATATAAAAGTACAAGGGCATGGTGTGTTTAAGGGTCCCAGGAAAGCAAATAGAATTGATGTGATTTGTGTCAAGGTCTACAAGGAGGGACAGAAAGCATTCAATATTTGGGTTGGTGATGACATCATGTGGGGTGCCTGGATTTTTCAGGAGATAGAAAATTCCAGGTGATGGTGTGAATATTTTCAGGACACTGACTTAAAATCAATGTTCAAATGATGTCACTGATAGTGTATTCTTTATTCTGGCCCTGTGTATGGCAATGGGAATGTCCCAACAAGATTTGGGTAGGTTTATCATTCATTTCCTGGGACCTGTAATGCATTGCGTGTTATAACATATCAGATCGAATAACAAAATTAGCTTGTTAAGCGGGACTTAGACGCCATTCAACCTAATGCTTCTTACTAGGTAACACCAAATGTCACATCAATGGTGGCCAGTTTACGTTTTGTAACAGCTGGTATACATTTTGCATTTTAGTCATGGTAACCAACTAAATTGTTTATACAATGCAAAACAAGAAAATCTGCATTCATTAAAAGTTTTATGACAGGTCAAGATGTAAGACTGTCTCACGTGTTCCAACCACATGGAATGACCCACCATACAATAATCAAAATATACAAAATTAAAGCGGCACTAATGGAATAGACATGGAAATGCGGGGACATTGTGAAATAAATATTAATAGACAGACAAGATAGTGATTAAATATTATCTCTTAAGTATATTGTTTATTTCCACTCACCAGTACTCGAGACGATCCGACGATCAGCTTATCTGGTTCCTCTAGTATATCTCTGCTAATTATCGTGAGAAAAAAGTTTGGAAATATCTGCACTATTAATACTATCAATTAATACGTTCTGATAGTCAGGAGAATTGTGGGGGGGTGGAAGGAGTTACAGGACTTTTTCTTACGAGCGATTTTTAGTTAATGAGGACCTAAGCACAATATTTCTGGGAGGGTGTGCAAAATTTCGTGCAGTGGCATTTTAGAAATCCATATGGCCGCTATCACTCAAATTCATTCAAATGGCCATAATTTTATGATCTACATCCAGGTTTTAATAAGCACAAGGAATCTAATGGACAGGTTTTTGATGTGATTTGATCACAAAACTTACCATCAAATCCAATATGGCCACCCCGAAATCCAATATGCCCGAAATCATCCCATGACCATAACTCATCAAGTTATTGGGATAGAGGATAGTTGGCTCGATACCCAGTAAGAACTCATATCTGGCATCCCCCCTCGAAATGTGTTAATATGGCTTACCAATCACGATGAACAGCCAATATGAACGGCCTTTCAAGATCTTCAAATTACAAATTGTTTCATCATATTCATAATAGATTGGCCGCCATTTTGGAATTGTAAGCATGTTGTCAAAAACAATAATACCAAATGCGAGCTTGTGATGTTCAAAGACATAGGTGATCTCATACTTTAATTTAAACTTTAATAATCAATTTGATGCTATAAAGAAATACAATTACAGATGTATCGTAATTTATCGGTTTTAAAGAAGCTAAAAAGGCAACCATACTGGCTCCCATCTTAAAATTTTTGAATGTTAACGAAACAAAAGACAAATAAGGATGTCAAATTGTCACTATTATCCCATACCTTCATTTACACTTTATAATAATATTAGGTGATGTAACTACATATATCAGTATTAATATAGGTTTTAAGGATCTTTAAAGGCGGGTATATTGGCTGCCATCTTGAATATAAAAATTTCGATTACAGGAGAAATGCCAATAAGGGTTTCTAGTGACCAAATACAATAAATACATAGTTGTAAAGCATTAAAACATACATATAGAGACTAGATACAAGCGCTACACTGCAAAATGTGGAGAACACTTGACATGTCTGGATGCGTTCGAAATGCATTCTAGAGGTGTAAAAGAACACTTGCAAGATTGTGTTTCAATGGTAACATATTTTGGAACACTGCAGACATTTTAGGGTTTTTAGATTAATTCTGCATATCATCAATAGGTATAATGGAGGAGATACGATCATTTTAATGATCCGAGCGCATATTTGACTTTTGAGCAAGCCATATGGATTTTGAGGCAATGCAGCATTAAATCACATTATTAACACTTACATCGTGCGTAACAACACCGGAGTAACGCAAAAAATTGTCTCTATCAAAAATACTTAAGGTATTTTTTAGTGATTGGGACATGGGCAGCCATATGGGATTTTCAAAAATGGCATGCACTCACAATTTTTGCACACCCTTCAAAAATTATTGGATTAGGTCTTAATAAACTTCTAAAATATAGATAAAGTCGTATACATTTCCAGCCTTCAGGCTGTGTGCAACTGCATAAACTTCCACCTGACTAATGATCCAAAAACATAGTGATAAAAAAATGTGCATGAAAAAACACAAAATTTGACCTGATCTGTTTACTCAACTTGTGGACGAGTTGATGTTTTATGATCAGTCAAGAAGAAAGCGTACTAGTACGTATATCTACAAGTACGTACATACGTCATAATTTCCCACAATGCAATGCAAAATTTTTTAAGAAATACATTATGTTTTAACATTTCACCCGGGGACAGTTTATTTGGACAGTTCTGAAGTTGTAATCTTCAATACAAGAGTTGCTAAAGCTTATCAACACAATGTATTGCGGATTTTTGAATCTTTTTCAAAATAAAAGATATTAATAATTAAGAAATTGATATGAACGTCATCAGTGACATTTTTCAATAATGAAATTTCGACACAGAAATCAAAATTTTGACACATCGATTTGTTTATAATGGGCGTTGGCATCAGTTCTGAATTGTTTAGCCTTTCTCATCTCAAAAGCGAGATTCCCGAGAGGATTTTTTAAAGTTTCTTAAAAAAAAATTCTTTATAATTTGGTGACGTATGTACGTTCTTGTACTATACGTACAAGGACGCGATCGTCTGGCACTGATGATCGATATTTTGACCTTCTATGCTGCAAAAATGAAGAATTTGGTGAAGAAATGAGGTAGATATTGAAAGATTTTCGCGGCTGATCCATGGGTTTCAGTTCCATTATTTTGTCTGAATATGTTGACAAATCTTTTGGATCAGCCGTGAAAATCTTAATATCTACTTCATTCTTCCACAAATTACGTATTTTTTTCAGCTTGAAAGTCGAAAATATGCAGATCATGAAAACATCAACTGCCGTCACAGATGAGTAACAGGTCCGGGTCAAATTCTGTGTTTTTCCATGCAATTTTTGTTTGATTCACTCGATAGTGAACATAAATTCTAAAAAGAGGATTTCGTTCAAGCTTTTGAAATTTTAGTTACATCATACAATGTATATTGGCCATGATACGTTCGTGAATTTAACGATCTTTTCGTGCTCCAGCGCTGGGGATCACTTACTTCCTTCACTAAAATTTAAAAATATTAGTAAAGCAGGAAAAGCTGTATCCCCAAATGGAAAAAAGTGCACATTATTTAGAAAAATGAATAAAATTTCAACTCAAATTACTCCCAGAATGTCAGTGACCAATATGTACACGTAAACTCAAGCCAACAATAGAGCTAATGATATTCAACAATCAACCTAAACACACTTCAGATCTCTTCTCAACAGGGTATGCAGGTCCATTGTTACTGCCTACACTGTTGAAAAGATTTTAAGCTATATCAGGTGTTATGACTTCGCCGTATTGAGCTCTAGTATCTGTTCATTACTTAAAGGGCAACATACTCACCTCGCTCATGATTTTTAAAAATGTAGGTCGCTGAAAACCATTGCCTTTCTTGGTAAATTGAATAGAAATAGGGTTTAAAGACAATAACTTGCAGATCTAGGTTATGCACAAATTAGGTCAGTCCTTGCCATGGGCTTTTCTTTCATGAATTTGGTCCCTTTACATGTTCTTTTCGAAAAAAAAATATTAATCATATGGTCAAAGTTAATTGAACACACAGTAGAATCTCAAGATTTCTTTTATCGCGAACAAGGAAAGAACTTGCCAATGCGGCAAGGACATAACATTCGAAGTCTATTCGACTGCGTGCACATTAACAATAGACCAGATGTAAAAGAATGTGAAGTGTGTCCCGGGCCGATTATTGAATATCATTAGCTCCATTGTTCGCTTGAGCATGTTGAGGTTATGTGTATATCCATTGTCACTGATATTCTGGAAATAAATTGAGTTGACATTTTATTCATTTTTCTAAATAATGTGCACTCTTTTCATGTGGGGACACAGCTTTTCGTGGTTAAGATAATATTGTTTTAATTTTAGTGAAGGAAATAAGTAATCCCCAGCGCTGGAGCACGAAAATTTAAATAAAAGGCCAAAATTGTATTATGTACCATGGCCTATATATATGTAGGACGCATGGAATGCGCTTCTCGTAGTCTACATCAAAGCAACATGCAAGGTATCACTGTATATGCAAAAATGCACATTCGGAAAACAGTCATCATGCAAATCAAAGTTACTGCATAAAATCAATACGACTCAAAACAATTTACACTACATACCTGTAGACTCGCTTACACATACAGGGTGAGTAAAAAAAAAGTACAACCAAATGAAGGATTTTTTATGAAGAACCTTAATGTATTTTACCAAATTAATTCATGGAAAAGATAGCCTGCTTAATCAGCTTTCACAAGAATGTTGAATTTTTGAAATTAATCAAGACATTCAAAGGTTACAGTTATTTTTGTGAAGGTATCCGTTTTCAGCTTCGAACAAAGTGTACACCGACTGTACACTTGAGACTCAATAATATGCACCTATCAATGGCGGATCCAGGATTTGAAAAATGTCAAAATTACCGGGGGGCTGAAAGGCTGTAACTGGTCCAAAATAGCTCAAAATGGGCTGATTTGCAAGAATTTGCAGAATTACCGGGAGGCGCGCGCCCCCTCCGCCCCCTCCCTGGATCCGCGCCTGCCTATGGATAGATTAAAACGTTGCCTTTTTTGGCGCCGTATTCAAATGCTAAGCAGGATACGTGTTGAATGATAATGAAGATTACTTAAAGATTCAATTAAATTTACACGATAGATTTATATGGAACATTTTTATGCTTTAATCTGCTCTGTTATGTTGGCATATACATGCATTTCGGAAGATCAAGCAAGTTGAAAGAATGCTGCAAATTGTTGCTTCAAGTGGAAAAAAATGATTTCATTAATAATATTTTGATATCTGGTGATGTGTCATTTTATAGTCTCGCCCAGTGATGCAACCAGGCATTTTTGTTTGGGGAGGGAGGGAAGCATCAACTAAAAACCTATTATCTAAGGTGAAACAACGGTAAACTGTTACTACTCTCGATTCAATTACCTTTACTGAATCTCTAGGGAGCAGGAGGGAGCAAGGATTTTGAGTGGGGGATCCGCCCCTACGGTACCCTCTCCCCAAAAAAAAAAAAAAAAACCTCTACCCCATTCTTACGGTACTGGTCTTCACCTGAACTTTATTCCAAAAGTTAATTATAGAAGATATACAGTGTGAGTCAAAAAAACATTACACAGAATAAAAAAAAAAAAATAATAAAAGGTCAAGAATTAGTTTTGCTCAAATGTGTGCATAGGTTATAAAGAGGATTAAACAGGCTTTCAGAAAACGGTATTTGGGGTCATTTGGACTGTGGAGGAAGAAGTTATGCCTATTTTTCTGAGAGACTGAAAAAAATCCTGTTTGGCGATTTTGAGCGAAACAAAGATGCATCGTGTACATCGGTAACATGGGTCTTCAGTGATTTGAGTAAAAACATTTAACACCAAATTATGAAAACAATAGAGTGGGAGAAGAATGACGGAATTCTAAAATAAATCCCAGAGATTACCCAAAAGAAAATGCTGACGTGAAAAAAAAATTCAATTCCAAATAAAAAGGTAAGATAGCTGGTGTAAGACCCACAGTTTACTTTGGTTAGCAAGATTTTCATGATTTTTAACCTACAACGAATCTTGGAGCCAAAGTGAAACATATAGAAGGTTTTGTATTCCCCTTGAATTTTACGTTTTAATTCAATTTATTTACAGAAAACTTCATTTAGTTCGTCTCTCGCAATTTATGGACGATTGGTATTATTATTGTGCATAAAATAATTCCCTTCGAGATTGTAAAAACAAAAATATTTTTTTTATTTTTTTTCATTATGTTCATGAACTTCGACATTGATATGGAGTGGTTCCATCACTGACTCTTTATGATTGAACATGGTCGTAATTTTAATTTGTTGAAGATATCTTACTATAATTCTGTTACACAATAGACCGTTTTATTCAAACTGATAGACTTTTGTGGAGAAGAAATCGCTACCATCTGACAATTGCATGTGTGAATTGTCTTTCTATAAGTGTTATGGTTACGTCGGTGTCAGTCTCCCCGCATTGTATGCAATCGGCCCAACATAATTTTAGGTCTCTCCACAAAATTGGCATAGTTTCTGTACCACCAAAGTCGAAAGACACCAAATAAAAATCTCTGATAGCCTGTTTACCTGTAAACAACCAAAAGCAAACATTCAAGCAAAAAATAACTTTTAACTTTGAAAGAAAAAATCTTTCCTGATGTAGGGTTTTTATTTGCCTCACCACTGTACGCAAAACCCGAAAAAGGAACAACAAAACAAACGAATACTCTTTGGGTTACACTAGTGGAAACTGTTCGAATTTCACATCGGGTCATTCACTCGCAAGTGTAAAACTTTGAACGCGTGTATCTTTTTAAAGACGTACGTAATTTCTTATGAGAGCTAACAAATAGTGGATGACTAACAGGAACCAAACAAAATTGAACGGAGGGTGTTCCATGAAAAATCGTTCACTGTGGGTTATACACACTGTATTACATGCTTTAAAATCGCTAAACAAAGCAAACATGGCAGTGTGGTTGTAATGTTTTGGATTATCGCGTCCTAAGCGTATTCGATACTTTTTGAACAATTAAAACGTTTCTCTTTAATTATTGGGGAAAATATGATTAATTTTAAATGTAATGTCTGATTAGGCAAACTAACTAGCAAGTCTGTCGGTATATCCACTTTAAGAAAGAAAAGCTAATTTTTAGGCACTAAATGGCAACGTTTATGGAAAATGTATTTTATTTTCTTGTACAATCCAGAATATAAGAGAACAACAAATACCTAATTGACTTTTCGCTCTTCTTCGACAATCGACAATTTTGTATAATATGAGCAATCATTACGTTATGCACATCATCTTGTTTTTCTCATTTACCCTGTGAAATCTTAGCGCTAAATGATGTTTGGTTTGGATGTTATGAGCAAAAACGTACCCCATTTTGGTCGACCAATTTTAGTCCTACAAAGTATTCCACAGAAATGCCCTGTCTACACTTGTGAAAAGAAGTGTCAGAGGAAAAGATGTTGGTAAGTCTGTACAGTAAGGCCCAACAAGGTAGATTGACTGTGTTGGGAAATGGAAACCTGATGCAAATGGATATCAGGTGGAATCAGCTCCTCTACCTTGGTCACCAGAAATGCAGGGAGAGCGTGGCCTAGCGGTTAGGGTGTTTGCCTGTGGAGCAAATTTACCAAAAATCCCGGGTTCGAATCTTGCTGGGATTTATTCGGGTGCCCAATTCTGGATTTAATCTGTATACGAGCTATTGATTAAATACAGAATACCGCTCTCCTCCATGGTTCACTTGGAATTGGGCAAATGAATCATGAAAGCATCCCGTCCTCCGGAGGGGACGTTAATCCGTTGTCCCGTGTAGAGAGAGTCACAACTGTACATGTACATCGCAATCGCAGTCAGTGTCGAATAAGAGTCCCCTGACTGTTCCCAATCCGCCCCAGTCTCAAAAGCGGGCCATGTTAGGAACGTCCGTATCATGGATACACACGGTCCGGATCAGCTTACTCAGTTGAATAAATCCTGACACCACCACAAGCCATTACTAATGACTTGTGGACACGCGAAGAAGAACCAGAAATGCTGAAATTCTACCTAAACACTAAACAGGATGCACTTCCTATACCAGCCAATCTGAAGACATAGCTTGCAAGCCCTATCTTATGGTTTCCATTCTAAGGAACTGTAAGGTAAAGTAGGGGCATTGACTTGGCACGTTGTTGCTCGTCACCTCGCATCAACTGTTCCTACAGGGTGAGTAAAAAAAGACTTGACCCTGATTGTGTCCGCCATTTTGAATTTTCAAGTAACATATATCTAACATATATGATATCATCTGAAAGCTTAGTTCATTATTTTTAATTTGCTGTAAAGATCATTCACATCGGTTAGTATAGACCGAGTTACAGTCGTTTGAATCCAGCAGTCGGTCTTCTGCACTGTCCACGGAATCACATTTGCTTAGTCGGGCGCCGTGCATTCAAATGGGAATCCGTGGATAGGGTGAAAACCGGACTACTTGATTCAAAAGACTGTAGCTCGGCCTATACTTAACCGAATGGAATTATCTTTGCAGCAAATTAAAGATAATGAAATAGGCTTTCCGATGATATCACATACGTTATATATTATTATTTAAAAACTCAAAATGGCGGAAACAATCCGGGTCAAGTTTTTTTTGACTCACCCTGTAGCTTCACAAACAAACGTTGCATGAGCTCCCCATATATAGATGAAGAAAAGAAAACATGAGAGGGTGGGTTCCTCGCGATCAAGCACTCAACCCACCAACGCCGTCCCAATTCGGGGCAGTCGCAGTAGGCTGGAAAGAATGGATTACAGGATAAGCCTGGGCTTGATATTATGAACACCACCGATACTGTGCACGTCCTAAAAACGTTGATTCATTTTACCCTGTTTAACATAGGGCAGTTTTGACATGTCCTCTCTGATTTGCGATGCACGTGGTAGCCCGGGAGTGCATGTATTGAACAGCTCTTGATGTTACACGCGTTCTCCTAATTGCGCTAAATGCATCGTTTATCCGTCGTCGTAGTTGTGTTTGGGGGACCCTCATTGTAAACTCTAGCTTTTACATCACCCCATAGCCAAAAATCTAGCGGAGTTAGATCCGGTGGGGGCCATTCCACCGCATGCCCTAATCCAATGATCCGATTTGGAAAGCGTTCTGAAGGCGGTTTCCTAACCATTACAGACCTGTGTGCTGTTGCACCGTCTTGAAGAAACCAGGCACAACGAATTGCTCCATTCCTTTGCTGCTGAAAAATGCGCTGCAACTCTGGTTCCAAATGTTGATTAATGATATTGAGATAACTGGCGCCATTCATATTTCCATCAATAAAAATTGGCCCAATTAGGCTATTGTTACCTGTAACAGCTGCTAAAACTGCAACTTTCCTCCGATCATTAGGTCTGCCGTAGACAAAATCACTTAGCCCTGGAGCTAGCACACATTTGTTAACACATCTCAAGTACAAAAGGTTTGAGTGATTAAATATGTTGACCGGAACCCCTGAAACGTGATTCTTAAGTGCCGCAAGTGGTGCCTTAAGGAGAGGGGCCAAAACAAAGTTTGTACAGGGGTCAAATTTGTAAATTGATCCAATCATGTTGAAAAGCACACCATGTTATGTGTCTAACCATTAGGATTCAGAAAAGGTATAGTTTGTAAATTGATCCAATCATGTTAAAAAGCACACCATGTTATGTGTCTAACCATTAGGATTCAGAAAAGGTATAGTTTGTAATATGTACAGCCTAAAGTTTCAGAAGGTCAACGTCCATTGCATTCAATGGGGCTTGATCTTGTTACCCCCTACTTTCTTAAGCAAGCATTTGAGACCCTCAAAATTATTCTTAATTTTATCCTATGAGCTCACCAATAATTTGCACCATTTTTTATCCAAATCGGAGCAATTTTAAAATTTGACCCCTGTACAACTGAAATTGACCCTTTTTATTGATTTTTGCTGTTTTTAGCCTATAACTCTGTAACTTTAGGTTGTACATATTACAAACTATACCTTTTCTGAATCCTTATGGTTAGACACATAACATGGTGTGCTTTTCAACATGATTGGATCAATTTACAAATTTGACCCCTGTACAAACTTTGTTTTGGCCCCCTCTCCTTAAGGCACCACTTGCGACACTTAAGAATCACGTTTCAGGGGTTCCGGTCAGTCTGTCAACATATTTAATCACTCAAACCTTTTGTACTTGAGATGTGTTACAAATGTGTGCTAGCTCCAGGGTTAATTGGGAGGGTTCCCTTTTGGCACATACTCGCTCACATTTTGAGAGTTCACTGAGCCAGTCATTGGAAAATTGGCCTCATCAACAACAACAAGTTCTCTTAAGAAGCGCCGTGGTTTGTTGATTAGCCAATTGCAAAACGCCAGCCTACGTTGAGGATCACCTGCAACCAAATTATGGCATCTCACAATTTTTTTATGGATGCCAATTGATGTCATCACTAACGATGCGCTGAAATGACGATCTGTAGACATTTGCGACACGGTTTCTCCTTATGCTTGCAAGTGGGTTGTTGCGAAGCTCCTGTCTTACAGCTTGAATGTTTGCATACGCTGCTAGGACATCCGCTTCGTCCTTTGTTGACATTTTCCAAAGTTCCCTCTGCTTCAAACAGTTTTCTCATGTTACAGATAGCAGGCTTGGTTGGTACTCTCACTCCAGGGAACCTGTTTGGCCATTGCCGTTGCACAGCTACATTGCTACCAGTTCGGTAGTAAATCTTAACCGCGAAGGCTGGTTGTTGTGGAGTAAATTGAGGCGCCAGTACTATGAGAATGTTTAAAGTTCTCGTTCAAGAAAGATATCTGGCTTTAAGCGCAACTGCACGCTACCAGTTTGATTTTAGATTTGAAAAACCCGCCCTGACACAAGACAGAAAACTGGTATTTAGCACAATTGCATGCTATGATTTCAGATTTGAAAAGCCCGGTTGCCAAAACAATTGATGTGTATCATTCCATCATGAAAAACATATGGACAAGTCTATTTTGCTGACTCATTGTTCGTTGGACCATATCTTGAAAACCACTCAACCAAAATGAATATTTTTTTCAGGCAAGATGCTCAATTACCCATTCTTTATGATAAAATAAAATCCACAGATATCAAATTACAAAAAGTGGAAAAATATCACTTTCATTTTGGGTAAAGTTTTTATTGGGTTACCCTGTATACCGATAATGTAACTCACTGCAATGAATCGACAGTAGAAGTATGAACGGACCTTTATTTCCCCTATTTTTTTACCTGACACTCTTCCCTGGTAATCTTCTTTTGCAAAATAGTAACAGTACAATAACTATCAAGACAAGGGCAGCTAATCCAAATGCAATTCCAACGCCAATTCCAACTTTGTTGTTCGCTGTCAGTGGTGAAGGGTCGGTATTAATTAATCCATATGTAACTCCAGCTGGTGTAGCCATGGTGTTGAAATCAGTCGGGTTGGTACTGAAACTATCCGTATCTTTGGCTGATGGCAATACGCTGTTGAAACCAATAGGGGTTGATTGGATTTTGGTATTCGATGTCAAAGGCCTTGATGTTGGTACATGAGTCCTTGCAGAAGTGATTGCTTTGTCTGACGACGGTGTGGAAGAATCAGGGCTTAATTTGGAAATAAAAATTAAAAGTGAATAAATTAATACATGTACATTGAAGAAAATAATTAACAATACCAAATACTGTGAATATGAAAGACGACTACATTGAAATTTATACCAGTAGTATTTAATGTGAAGTAAACAATATCAAATACTCTGAATAAAGAAGACTACATGAAAATTATACCAGCAGTAATTCCATGTGAAGGATCCTTTATTCTACTTTAAAAAGCCAGTTATATCCCTTACGTACCTAACTATCCGTATAGGAAATTTTCCACTTTGAATGAACCTGACGATTGAGATTTCGAGTAGGGCGCCCCCTACCCTGACTTAGTACTTTTTTGGTACGTTTTGTAAATTTGGTACTAGTCGTTTTTTGAACTAGCTTTCAGCGGGACCGCTCCTCTTAAGTCCACAGGCCACTTCCAGGTGAAGACCAAGGAAGCGTTCCGCTCTGGACTTAGTGTTATTGTTTTTAAAGATCTTTCACCCGTTCCTTGGCCGGGCTAGATGACTTTTCACCGAAAGATCTATGGCGACTCTCCGCTGAGAAGGAAGCAGTCCCTCTGGACTTAGTTCATTTTTGAATCTCCATGCCGTTGGCCGGGCTAGGTGACTTTTCACAGAAAGATCTAGGGCGACGTTCCGCGGACCAAGGAAGTCGGTCCGCTCTGGACTTTTTTCATTTTGAAGTCACATGCGTGGCCGGGCTAGTTGACTTTTCCCAGAAAGATCTAGGGCTACCTTTCGCTGAACAATAGCGATCCGCCTGGACTTTTGTTTTCTGAACTCTGACTTTGTTCATTTTTTAAATGTCTGAGATGTACTACCCTCCTATAGTATACGATCTGGTCGCGGCCGCGTTTCTTCCTTAGAGCAACTTCATAACGATGGCCCCGTACTAACCTCAACTGACTGTTCGAGTTTGCTGGCAGAAACTAGGCATGATACGCACTCAACTAAAACGTAGCTATAAACCTAAACCCCAATCCTAATAGGTTTTGCGGAAACCGGTAGGGGGCCAACAAGTTATGGATAAGCCGACCGTTCTTTCTTGGGAATGAATTGCTAAGACTGCCGCACTTTTTACCATGGTTTTACCGTAATTTCGGCCTACACTATTACTCGGTCCCAACCCCTGACCTCTAACCGTCACAACTCTGACCTTGACCCGGGCAAGTGACCCTTGACTTATCCTGGCCACGGCAGCGGCAATGTCACAACCCGCTGAAAAGTTTCCACCCGGAGAAGAAAAAGAAGCGAAAATATAACTCCCCACCCGCAGGCATTTCCCCTCCCCCAAGGGAAGCGGGGAGTACAAAAAAGTATGACAACAATAAAGAGAAAAATTACTACTTACCTTGACTGAGACTCGAACCTGGAAACCCGGAATCCATCGGTCTTGGTCCGTCGCCGCATCCACTGGGCCATCTGATAGTTACCTGAAAAATGATTGCCTTTTTTATCATTTTTATCCTTGGACCAAGCCGGGCCACGGCAGCGAAACTTTCTACCTATCCTGGCAAAGTGTGTTTCGGTTAACTTTCTAGTGTGCTAGCCCCTGACCTTTAACACCGGCAACTGACCCCTCGCTTGGCGGTAACTAAGGGGCGACCGCACGCCTGTTAAGGCGCGTGCTGTTTTACCGCCAATGTTGGGCCTATTGCATGAATCGGTCCCACCACTAACCTTTACCCGTCCGCAACCCCTGACCTTGACCCAGCTAACGTGGACCTCACTTGACGGTAACTAAGGGGCGACCGCACGCCTGTAAGGCGCGTGATGTGTTACCGTAAGGTTGGGCCTATTGCATGACTCCGTCCCAACGACTAACCTTTACCCGGTCGCAACCCTGACCTTGACCCGGCTAACTGACCCCTCACTTGACGGTAACTAAGGGGCGCCGCACGCCTGTTAAGGCGCTTGCTGTTTTTACCGTAATGTTCTGGCCTACAGGTCTATTTATTAACCTTTTGCTAACTTAGAATGAATTTGTTGGTGTTTTATTTGTTCGCACAATGTAATTGTATTGGAAATTTGTGGGCAAGGGAAATGTGTTCTTTCTTTGAATTAATGTTTTCAAATCTGTATATCACAGCATTTTCTAATAGATTTATGTGGTGTTTGCGGTAGTATTTCGCTGCACTCTGTGGTCGCAGTAAGCTCCAAGCTGCAGCTTGTATGGCAGCATAGTTTGTATTTGGAACTGTTGGTTAAACCAACCCACCACGGCGCAGGGAACCTATATTATCCCTGGAGAGGATAGGGCCCGGCCCATTCGGTTCCTTGCCGGTACAGGATCCACATACCGGTCGGATGAAGGCCTACCATGTGTGGTTTTATTTGCCAGGTTCCCACGGTAGATGTAGGCTGGATATGTGTGGTAGCAACAGTGAAGCGATTGCGGGTGGACTGGAGAGGTAGCAGTAGCTAGCTGAGGATTGAGTTGTAAGACAGCCGGCCGGCCGAAGGGTTAGTGGCCATCGGCACATCTTGTTAACTTGCCATGGCATGCCATCATGCAGACTATCCTGGGGTGACAACGCGAGGTGCCCCTTTGCAGGATAGCCTTGTCTGCTGGACCTGGATGCTACCGGTGAAGTGAAATTGGGTAGTCATTGCCATGGCATGCCATCAGGCAAGACTATCCTGGCGATGACAAGCGAGGTTGCTCCATTCTTGGCAGATAGCCCTTGGCCGATGGACGCGAGCTAGCGACGGCTCCGCTGAAGTGATGCGCCGGAGTCTGCCCTTACCACTCCATATAGCGCAGCAAATCAACGCGGGTCGGCTGCCATGGTTGCTGCCGCTACTATCCCACATATCCACCCGCGCTTCTTCGCTTCTTTCTCGAATCCCTCTTGCTCTTCCTCGGAGCTGTACTTTGCTCTCTTCCTCTCCCATCCTCTCTCGCAATATTCCGAAATACTCTTTCAGCCATCTTTTCTCAGAGGTGTTCACTTCCTCCTCCCCTCCCTTCCGAACCCTATATCAGCTAACGCTTTTTCAGACCTTGGAATATCATTGTGTCCATTGCTAGACTGATCCAGATCGCTGGCGATTCGCGCCTTTTATACCCTAGCCGTTTCCCGTCACGTAATCTTCCCAAACCCCCGTGGGGGGGGGGGGGGGCCCCCCCTAACAGTTTTCCTGCCCACTCTCATCACGTGCCACGCGTCATGTGCGTATCACCTGACGTTATCACCTGACAACAGGTGCGAAAAAGAACACAAATTTACTTACCTTGGACGGGGACTCGACCTGGAATCCGGAATCCTATCGGGTTGGTGTAGCGTCTGGTCGTCGGTCCATCGCCTTATCCACTGCGCCATCTGAAAACTCCACCTTAAAACTGATTGCATTTTGATAATGTTTACCTTGTAATCAAAGTACCCGTCAACGTGATGGAACCGGTCGGTCACATCTTACCCCGTCGCAACTCCCACCACTGACCTTTACCCGGTCGCACCCCCTTACCTTGACCCGGCTAACTGCCCCCACACTTGACGGTAACTAAGGGCGGCCGCACGCCTGTTAAGGCGCGTGCTGTTTTACCGTAATGTTTGGCCTATTGCATGAATCGGTCCCAACCACTAACCTTTACCCGGTCGCACCCCTGACCTTGACCCGGCTAACTGACCCCTCCATTGACGGTAACTAAGGGCCGACCGCACCCCCACGCCTGTTAGCGCGTGCTGTTTTAAACACCCCGTTTTAATTGGGGTTGGGCCTATTGCCTGAATCGGTCCCAACCACTAACCTTTACCGGGTCGCAACCCCTTGACCTGACCCGGCTAACTGACCCCTCACTTGACGGTACTAAGGGGCGCCGCACGCCTGTGAAGCCGCGTGCTGTTTACAGTAATGTTGGGCCTATTGGATGAATCGTCCCAACCACTAACCCTTTACCCGTGCGCACCCTGACCTTGACCGGCTAACTGACCCCTCACTTGACGGTAAACTAGTGGCGGCGCCGCCTGTAAGGCTTCGTGCAGTTTTACCGTAATGTCGGCCTACAGGTCATTTATTAACTCTTTGCTAACTTAGGAGGGAATTTGTTTGTTTTTAATTTTGTTTCTGACAATGTAATTGTATTGAATTTGTGGGCAAGGGAATTGTTCTTTCTTTGAATTAAGGTTTCAACATCTGTTTATCACAGACATTTTCTGATCAGAATTATTTGGTGTGTGCTGGTAGTATTTCGGCTGCCTCTGTGTAGCATACTCCAGGCTGCAAGTCCTTGATGGTGGCATTTAGTTTGTATTTGGACCTGTTGGTTAAACCAACGCACCACGGCGCGGGGGAACCTATCTTATCCTGGAGACGATAGGGCCCAGCCCATTCAATTCCTTGCCCGGGTACAGGATCCCAAATACGTTCGGATGAAGCCTCCCAATGTGTGGTTTTATTGGCCAGGTCCAACGGTAGATGTAGGCTGGACTTGTGTTGTACAGCATGAAGCGATTGCGGGTGGTACTGGTAGGTACATTAGCTAGCTGAGAGATTGAAGTTACAAGTCTTTATGTTAGTTGACTGTGTAAGACGCCGGTCCGTCGAAGGGTTAGGGCAGATCCGCTTAAAGTAAAAGTGTCCTGTCAAGCAAATAAAACCGATGGTGCTCTCTTAACTCATCACAACATCTTGTGTAACAATTAAGCGATCTAAATGTAAACGTCATTAGTTCAGTGGTGCAATAATCGCTCGGCACAACACTGTATCGTCGGCCTATAGTCAATTTTAGAACTACAGCGTGTCTGGTGTTTTTTCGGCACAACGCTGCGGGCACTTTCAATGTCATTTGTCCGAAGTTGAAGTCAGCGGACACAGTTAGCAAGGCAGGGCCCTATCCATTCGGCACAACCTTTCCTTAGGCGTCCGTCATTCGTCCAAATTCTGCGCAACATGCACGCTTGTTTTTGGACTCGCGAGGTGGTCGCTCATTTCACGACTGCAAAAGCTGAGCAAAGAGGAAGCGATTGTATACGAAAAGCACCCACCCGCAGTAATTCACCCCTCACTTCTGCACCCGAACTTAAGTCCGCTCGCCCCTCCTGAAGCGTCGTTCTTCCGAGTGTCTGGCAACTCCCGCAGGGTGCCGGGTGCCTCTTCCTCATATCAACCAGCTTCAAGGCCCGGCCCTTTGGTTTAGGCATGTGCCTTACTACGTCGATCAGGGGGAAACTGCCCGCCGGCCGAAACCGGCAACGAGCTCCTCGGCCATTTGATGAAAACCTCGAATTACGATCAATTTTATCAGCAGTCCGGGTTTGCCGCCTTCATTGTGGCCCCGAATTGTAACAAATCCAGGCAGTGACCCGGCTGATATCGACCAGAAGTATAGCACCTGCTTCCACCAGTGCTGACTCTTTCTCCATCAGGAGTGTATGCACGTAACTGACCATCCTTTGGTCAACGCCGCTCCTGTACTTGTGTAATCAACCATTACGGCGAGATCGGCTATATGTGCGCCTCTTTCTTAGAGCCTGTTTGTGAGCCGAAAGCGCCGGCTGATCTTCCCGGGATCCATTGGCCATCGCGGTCCCGTTTGCGCCGTGAAATAGTGGCACCCACCTTGATGTCCTTTCCACCGCGTGAACGTTGTGCGCCCATTTGCCGAACATAATTTTGCCACAGCGGAAAATCACATTATGGGGCCGGAGACTCCGTAGAGTTCCGCAAGAAAATGTTGGCCACCGTTCGGTTTCCGGGAAACCTATGGAAAATAAGGTGTTTGAGGGTTCATATCTATTTTAGAAGTGCCGTTGCACATGCCCGTTTTCTGACAACCCACTCGCACAAGTCAGTTGAGGTTTAATACTGGGCTTCGTTATGAAGTTGCTCTAAGGAGAATATAATCATAATAATAGCAATATCTATATAGCGCCTTATGCTAGTGGCCGCTAAGCGCTTTCCGCAAATGGTCGCTGATCACTGTGGCCCAACCCATCCATAAACCATTTAGCATCATTTCAAGGGAGGCAGCAGATCGGTTATCAGCGCTTTCCCCTTATCAGCAACATCATGAGACTAACCATCGCAGCCGGGGATCAGCTTCCAAATACGCATGGAAATCGAGACAACTAATCGGTTAATTTCTTGTCCAGGGATAGCTGAATCTCACAGGCTCGAACGCACGCCCTATCTCATGGATGAGCATACACTGGAGGCGAGCGCTTACCTGATTGAGGTATCTTGTCCGCTGAAAAGGGGCCGCGACCAGAACTTATACTATAGGAGGGTAGTACAGCTCACCCCTTAAAAAATGACTAAGTCCAGAGTTCGAAAAAAACTAAGTCCAGAGCGGATCGCTTCCTTGTTCAGCGGAAAGTCGCCTCTAGATCTTTCGGTGAAAAGTCACCTAGCCGTGCCACGAGCCTGTAGACTTTTCAAATTGAACTAAGTCGCAGAGCGGACCGCTTCCCTCTTCAGCGGAAAGTCGCCCTAGATCGTTTCGTTAAAAGCACCTAGCCCGGGCCACGGCCGTAGACTTTTCAAAATGAACTTATTCGAGCGGAACCGGCTTCCTTGTTTCAGCGGAAAGTCGCCCTAGATCGTTTTCTGGAAAAGTCCACCAAGCCCGGCCACGCATTTACCAGTTTAGCCATTTTACCCATAACTCCAAACCATTGGTCTTAGATGGTTACAAACTATACAATATTTTGGAATCCTTATGACTAGATGGACATAATGACATACATTTCATATGATTGGAGGCATTTTCAAGTTTTGACCCCTGTGTAAACTTAAATTGGCCCTATAAAAGTGACACACAATTTGAGAGTACAACCTACCTAACGTTGATATATAGGTCCTACGAATACCAAAGGTGCCAAACCTTTTCTGTAGTGAGGGGTAAACGATTGAAATGTTTGACCTGGTCCTAGCTCCTCCACTATAAAATCCTGACACTACAGCAAGCCATTATAATAACGACGGCCCTACTTTACAGCCACAGCCACGTTTCTCCAAGATTGTAGCGAAAACAATCTAAATAATTAAAGTCATAATGATTTTCCTTACCTCCTACAATCACATATATCATCTATTTGTTTTTGTTGTCCTCCCGTACAGGTACCAGCGTATCACACCAACATGCCCTTGTATCCCCATCCAGAATCAACGAGTAAACTCATTTTGGCATTTTCCAGGTGAGCACGTCGATTGCGTAGAAATGTCGTTTTTTCGCATTCAAAATCAAAATCGACGAGTAAAGCAAATATAATTCAAGACAGCTAATAGAGTATGTATGGACTCGCCTTTGGTTTTTTCAAAAGACGTTTTGAAGCAAATGTGAAAATAGCAAAATTAGATTGACTGATATAATGACGATTTAAAAAATATAGGATTTTTTGATGGGCACCCTGCTGGCCACGATTAATGCCAAAATATTCTAGATAGGTACATCCCATGATTTCAAAGTTCTTTTTTTAAAAATCCAAATTACTTTTTTAAGTAGTGACTTTTCGCTTCCTAACAGGAACTTCTCAAACTTGATTAATGGCATATGATCCTTGAGATGACTTGGTGACGTCATGGTTAATTAGATGAGCCCCTCTGATCAGCTGATCCTAAAAAAAAGCTACTAGTTGGTATGATATGGCCCCCCTCGTCTTGCATTCATCAATTTTTCCTTTGGTCTAGGGCCCCCTTTTTTCTTATCCAGATACCAACTTAGTCATCTTTATGATCAGCTGAATCCAGTGTCGTCATCACACCATGAACGCACCACAGTCACTAAAGGATCAGCTTGCCAAATCAGTTTGATAAAGCTTCCTGTTAGGAAGCGAAACTTCACTACTTAAAAAAGGTAAGTTTGGGGGGGATTTTAAAAAAGAACTTTTGAATCATGACCTATTGAATCATGATGAACCTTTTCAATGATAGGTACATCCCAGTTCATAACTTAAGCTACATTCGGGCCACATATTCACAAGTGTTTTATGTTGGTCATTAAAGTATATCCTTTAAAATAAGCTTTTCGGGCACCCTTATCTTTGACGTAAAAACCAAATGGCCGCCAAAATACCAATTCTGACTAAATTATCGCCAAACACGTATTTTTCGTTGTAACATGTATACAAAGCTTTACATTTCCCATACATGAGGACCTTCTAGAGAGGAGCCCCTACGTTTTTTTCGAACCCAGGTTTTTTTGGCATATTTGGATGCTTACCAATGTATACTAAAGTGAATAAGCCGAATTCCCGTCTTTAGTATCGAGATGGTGATTTAATATTTCTGTCGTGCACGACTAAGTCAAAGCATGGCTTCTTTATAGGAGCTTAGGAGAGCAGGCAAGCTCAAAACAGGTTTGCGGTTTTCTTTCGTGCAGTTTGTCCAATAACCTTCGAAACGTAGGTGGTCTAACAACGGATCAAGTGCAATTTTAGGGAATTGTAGCCTAACAAATCTCCTTGTTACGTTAATTTAGATCTTTGCTTTTGACAAAATACAGAACTGACAGTTTATTCTTAGGATTATAATCCGGTAATGTAAACTGATGCAGTGTTACCTTATTGTTTGAGCTTAACTACATGAAGTAGTTGTGCCCTTGGGATCTACGTAATCTATTCCGATAGTGTATATCAATAAAACAATCCTCCTGGATGGACCATTTTGCAGACCTGGAAGTTAAAGTGACAGTTGAGCCTTTCCATTTATTTCAATGTCCAAACCCTACCGAAATTTGTGGAGAACCCTCTTAACTATACGGGAAGACTAAACGTCTAATCTGTAAGTTATTTTTGGATTTGCGACAACATTTTTTCCTATAACTATTTGGTCATGCGCCATGAGTTGGTAGCAAAATGTGTTACATTCTTGAACTACAAATAATTACACGTTTTCACCCTTCATGAGAATAAGTCATCAATTTTTACAGATACCTATAAAACTATCGATGTTGTAACGCTAAAAATGTAAGGAAAACCATATTCACTTTATGTGATATACAGGTGCCACAAGGTCCGATAGGGTGGAAAAGTGGAAATTTGGTGTAAAAAGTACAACATTCTGTGGCATTCTAATTTGTTACCTTCATTCATATTGTTGCAAACTCCTTAGATGTGAAGGGGCATCATAAAGCCTTCAAAGAAGTGAACCTTGGGGGTATAACCATGAATATGTTGTCTTACTGCGCTTCCAGTGTTCAAAACATATATAATTTTTTGCTTTTTTCTGACACATTAGTTTAAATTTTTTTGTACAAAAACCCTGCAGGGAAGGGTGCCTATTTGATTCCTCTTCAAATTTCCTTCTGAAAATGTAACTTTTGCTGGGGTAGGATACTTAAACTTTAAAGTTTATGCCCCACAGAACTTAGAGAGAATATAAACACACATGGTACAGCATCGTATAGAAAACCCCTTACCTCACAATGCAAAAGGTAGGACAATGCAATTAAAACATCATCATAGCTTAAACTGCTTTATGAATCAAAATCAATGCCACATAAATAACAAAACAAAATGAGATGTTATTTATTTTCATACAGGGCTGGTTACAAAGATATGATACAAAATGAAATGCAAAAGCCCTGATATCAAAAAATCCATATACTTTAAACACATGCCTCCTCCGTAGGCACCTCATCCGTAGGCCACCCGCTATGACCCCCGACTGACTCAAATTTAACGATAACTCAAAGTAAATAGCACAAAACTGAATCTGCTACCACAATTTTAAAAAAGCCTTAAAATTAATTCCCTTTAAAAAGAAAAGAAAAAAAAAAAAGAAAAAAAAAAAAAAAAAAACAAAAAAACTACAAAAATAAAATTATATGAAAGAAAAAAATCTTCAGGGCAGTCATTGTAAATGCCACCTTTCTTATTATCCCATAAAAATTTAACCGACCTCTTTCACCTCGCCCACCCCCATTATTGTGTATACCCCAACTCAGGCGCCTGAACATTTATCATTTTCCTAGAATAACCATTGAGTTGACGTATAAGATACAATATTAGTCCATGGTGGTACTTTTCCCATATGATAAATTTGGTAAGCAAAGGAAAAAGCAAGTTATGAAACCTATTTGATTGTGTGGAGCAAAATGAACAGTCAGTACTTGCATTTCAAGCTAAAGAGCAAATTTATTTTTTTTTAAATATTTTTTCACTTATACTTGTAGGTTATGTTAGAATACCTATACCTTAGAAAAATATGACAAACTTGATTTTTGATGATTTTTTTAGTTTTTCTGATTAAGGTAAATCGTATAATACTATAATTCCATTAAGACGGCGTATTTTCGGCTTATTCCTTCAGGTGTGAGCTAATACATTGGGTAAGCATTCCAAATGGCAAAAAGCTCGGGTTCGAAAAAATGAGGTCGCTTCTTTCTGGATATCTCCTCAAGTCTCTTTACGTGGTCATGAAAGTGCCGTTAATGAGTCTTTTTCACCTTATCAATGTGCTATCAATTGACTCCTCGTTTTGCATTTTTTTTTTTTTATTTTCAAACTCGTTTCCCTCATCAATGAATAAATGCCCCTCGCTGTGCAAGTAATAGCTTACCTAATAGCAAAGCCAGAATTTCCGCATATACAGGTAATGCAATAAAAATACTTCATCAAAAATCTTAGTTAATCGTCGACAATGGTCCTAATATCAGGGCACTTTTTCATTTTGAACCTCATGGTAACACCCTAAAATAATTTACCTTAAAAGGCTACTCAGAGATTTCCCCTTTCCCGAGTAGGGCACCCTCACTTTTTCAAACAATTTTTTTTTGCATATACAAGGGTTGTTCCATATAATAATCATTATGTGAAATAAACTAAGGCTCAACTCACAAACTTTTGTTTAAATTTCCGGACGGAATTATTGTTATCCACGGTACCTTGGCACTGTTTATATGCATAATGTGTACTGTATGTTAGTAGTAGTAAACCAAAGTTTTAAATCCGGTTTTGTCCTCGTATGAAAACCCAAAATCCGTTCATCTCTACCTCCCCCCCCCCCAAAAAACCTTCGGAATTAAGCATTTTTGTACGGTTAGTTTCTTTAGTTCTAATTGACTATTTATTACACAATATATATTTCGAAATCTCTGAGTCAGCCTTTAATCCCAATCGTAAGTATATACTATAATAGTATATACATGTACATCCTGTACCTGAATACGCCTGCCTTAATTGTAGATGCCTACGATACTGTATTTATCTCATAAATACGCAGTTACTAATAAGGAGTTATAGATTTACTATAATAATTCCATGGTCCCAACATGTGTAATATATCTTGGCAATCACCGTCACTAGAACCAATCAACCTGCCTTTTGTCAATTGTCAACATGAAGTGGTGTTGATAATAGAGTGTTTGTAAAATGGTCAGTCTTTCACAACTTTAATACAAATACTAAAATACCATCGATTTAATTTCCCTATTTTTAACCTTGGACACTTCTTTCACTCTACCTAGGCTATGTTTTTAACACTTTTACCATAA
Source organism: Ophioderma brevispina (assembly GCA_023653785.1). Lineage (NCBI taxonomy): Eukaryota > Metazoa > Echinodermata > Ophiuroidea > Amphilepidida > Ophiodermatidae > Ophioderma > Ophioderma brevispina. The sequence goes on from JAMKCH010030226.1 coordinate 24,761, forward strand.
CAATATTTAAAAAAAAAAAAAAAAACATCGGTCCTCAGACCGCTTGTGGTCGCCTGCCGTCGCGGTTAGTGATGATAGGCCTAACGTGCCCTTTGACCTTGATATGTGACATTGACCTCATAAAACAATGAGGGTTTTGGCATATGTAATCTCCATAAACTTGTTTGGTTCCAATTGAAACTTCAACTTTCAAATGAGGTCATTTTACATTTTCAACATGTCGAACAACGTTGACCACAAGACCTTTTACCTTGTATTGACCTTTGACCTCATAAAATGATGTATCCATGTTGCACTGTGACCCAAGTTGGTTTAAAATCATCAAAGTATGAGGATATTTATACAGGCAATTGTTAACCCTTTTAACACGAACAATAGTCTAGGAGCTGCGAAGATATGTAATGCACTTAATTTAGGAGAGGATACCTCAACTTTTCGACACTTGACCGTAGGAACACCTTGTGGATATGTTCCAAAATTGATATCCGGGGCGAAAGGCCTGATTTTCGCCAAATTCAAATGGCTGCCAAAAATCATTAAATGCCTAACTAGGATTCTTAAGGTCGTTTAGAACAAAACGAGATAAATGTGTTTGTGGTTAATGAAATAGGTTAAGATACAAGCAACACACATACCATAAAAAATGGTATTTTAATAGGTTTTAACATGTTTTCAATTCCAAGATGGCGGCCAATAGGCTGCCAACTTTTGAAATCTACAAATTGGCAATTCTTGAACTCGTATTTGCCTAAATCAATCCCGCATGTCCAGTGTATCAATCAATTAATTAAATAACATCAATGGCCACATAAAAGTTATATCTGAATCTTTTAATATTTGTAATTAATGCGTCAAATAATCCCAATGGTTCAATCGATTAATTAGGCTACTGAAAGTACACGCATAAGAAATTGCCATTATAACCACTCTCATCTAGACATTACCTTACAACTAACTACATAATGTCATATCTCATTTATAACAGTTGGGGTTAGTCCGCACCGGCAATGCAAGACAAAAAAAACATGGTATGGCAAAGATGCAAGAATGAAATTGAAACACAAAAACATTTAAATTTTCAAATTCAAAAATGGTGGCAAACATCAATTAAAACGCCTATTAACAATTCTTAAGGTCCCGTTGAATAAAACAATGATTTTTTTTCAATACATTGATGGTTCAGATAGAACAACACACCGCTCATTTAAAAATGGTAAAATTTTTCAAATCCATTGGTGGCCACAATGGTGCCAAAACATTGAAATCTACAAAATTAGTAAGTATATGGGTCGAATTCCACCATATATCAAACCATTGTGTCAAACAGTAACTAGCTCATGAGACCACATAACTGTATATCGTACATTTATATTTATAATAATGCTTAAATTCAAAATGGCGTCCAATATGGATACGGAAAAGGTGAAAATCATAGAAATTGGCATTAACACAAAAAAACGCTATCATCTAACGTAAACATATAATGTATAACCATTGGTTTATCCTTTTATGTGCATACATTACGTAACTTAGCCAAGCCCTCTTCTTATTACATAAAGTGCCTGCAAACCAATAATATCCACTTGTTCCAGGGTAAGTATTACCCAAGGAGCAACCTAGGAAGTGTGCCCCAAATTCTTTCCATGGGTTAAAAGCGCCCACTTATTTGTCGCCAAATTCAGTATTTCCTTACATAAGACTTTATTCCAGGTATATGAGCAGTAGGACGCACGGTCCTTCCTTTTGATCCGCATTCTCCACTCGTTCCAGGCTCCCAGGCAGTGTTCATAACGTAACTGATTCCAGGTACTATCAGACAGTGTTCTTCGGATTTTAATTTTACAACAACACCTGCCTTGCATTAGTGAATACTTGCAAGTTAGCACACATTATCAGAATATAGCAATCGTTTTCAAGGACACACATTCTTTCGAGCACATTGCACACATGTGTAGGGGGGGGATCTGGCAGGCCTTTGTGTTTTGAGATCATAATCTCAAAGACCAGCAATTAAATTTGCCTCTTCTTTCAAACAAATGACTAGGGAATTCATCATTACGAATGCGTCTCTAAATGGGGCTTGGACTCAAACAATTATTGTAGTAGTAGCCGCGGCAGATATGTTTCCTAACATTGTTATTGAGGTACACAATCTCTCAAAGTTCATCTTGAGGTCCATTCCTTATAATGCAGCAAAACGCAGGTCGGTCCTTGCCTACAGGTCGGATTTTGCTAAATCAGAAAAATTCGAAAAAATCCATAAAAAATCAGATTTTTGCATGTCTGCAACACGTAAGGTATCCTAACATATCCTATCAAATGATATGACCAGAAGCACCCTATAAGACAAATCTGAATTTTAGGCATTGGTGTCCCGTTCGGACATTTCCTACAACACGTAAATGAATGGATTTCGTATCGTTGAACACTGCCGTTTTCTTCCTTTCTGTCATTCTTCATTTTAAAAAATAACTTATGAAATGCTACAGGCTGTCCTTCACTTTTACAGCCTATTCCTGCAAATTTCAAATATTTTGATTCTTTCGATAAATCACTGATAGTGTCTTTACGCGAAGGGGAATGGAAAAGTATCACCCAGGTACCCCCATAGAAGTTGTTGCCTTGGTAATTGGAAGTGAGCAACTCAATCAAAGCTCTGATTATTGGGTATAGATGCCAATGGAAACTGCTGAGGAGCTAACACAGAAGATCACCAATCTGCTTCTTCGTGTTACGATAATGGTTACTTGCGCTTGTGAGGTTGTAACTACTATCGATAATGAGGACCAAAAACCTCCCCACAAACCACAAGACATTCCATGACATTTTTCTTGACATCTATGGTCAACAAAGCTGTGCACAATTGTGGTGAGATCCACATCATTTTGGATACATACAAGAGGACAAGCATCAAGAATGACAAAGGGGGAAAAAACAAGAAACCAAACAAAATGTTTTTTCTTGATGTGATATCACCAAACAAAAATGTCCCCAGTGAAATTTAGAGAACTTTTTGTCATCATTCATCAGAAAAACCGCTTCATGCATTCTATTTTGAGTAGCTCGGAACCACACCAAAGAACAAACCTCTATAACCTGTTCTGACAACGTTTTAGTACATCCATAATGCTATCATCAGGTGACACGGATGTCTTTGTGTGTCTCTTATACCACAACACAGTTAATTGGAAAAACCTTGGCCTCAAAGAGCTCTGGCTTTTTCGCAGCGAAAAGGAAAAAAAAGAGCATGAGAAGAAGAAGAGAAGAGAAAGGGGAGGGGTAGAGAAGGCAGAACGGAGGAATAGAGTGGTAAGGGAGTATATGGAAGTGAGATAAGCGGAGGAGAGGGGTAATAGAGAATAGTGGGGGAGGAGGGGGAAAAGGCGACCAGAGTGGGAGGAACACGTCAAAGAAGACAATGCAATGAGGAGCGGGGGTGGAAGAAAGAGAGAGAGGAGAGGCGGGGAGTAAATAAAGAGGGAGGTGTTGGAGAAGAAGAGTGGGAGGCGTAGGGCGGTGGGCAAAACGGAATAGAGGGTGGGAATATGGTACGGAAGGAGGACAAAGGAGTAGGAGTTAGAACGGTCAGAGAGGAGCAGGAAAAGAAAAGGGGACGGAATAAGAAAAAGAAAAGGGAGCAGGATAAATGTGAAGGTGCGAAAAATAGGGTTATGAGAACAGCGGAGCGGAGTGATAGAAAGAAAGGAAGCATGACGAACGGGAGGAGGGGATGTAAAAGGGGGGATGATGGAGGGAAGCAAGAATGGAGGAAAGAGAAAGAGGAATGGATGACGCGAGAAGAGAGCAAGAGGAGTGGGGAGGGAGGAGAGACTAGAAAAAAAATGGGTTTAAAGGTTTGAGGGGCGGAAAAAGTAAGATAACACCAGGATCAAGGATGTTGTAGAATGCCTAAGTGCCGGGGGAAAGAAAGGGAGAGGGGGAGAGGACGAGCGGAGAATGCAAGGGGAGAGGAGGAGGGAGGGAGGAGAAGGAAAGGAAGGAGGCAGAGTGAGGAGGGGGTACGAAGAAGAGGGCGAATGTAGGGAGACGGAGCAAGTACGTAAAATCTTGTGAAGTCATAGAATAGAGGAGAAAAAAAAGCACAAAGAGGAGGTGGAAGCGAAGTGCTGGTGTTAAAAAAAGAGATGCGAAAGCGGGGGAAAACGGGTCCGGATATAGCTGTATGGATACAGATAGGATAAGGGAGGCAGAGGAAGCGGTGCAGAGAGAAGTGAAATGTCATATAGAATGGAAGAAGGTGTAAAAGTGAAGGAGAAGGGAGATCGTCACAGGAAAAAAAGCAGAAAGAAGATATGAAGAGAAGAGGGGAACGAAAACTTTAATTCAGACGCAGACGAGGACAGTAACAGGGAAGCGAGAAAGGTGACAGCAATACGAGGGCCCCACGCAAGGAAGGAGGAGTGAGTCAGGAGTGAAATCGGTATGACCACTCTACCGTATCTGCATGGCGCAGGGAAACAAGCTTATAGCGACTGCAAACTTGCAGCCTAAACGCTACCTGCAACAAGAAATTTCTTCTCTGATCAAGAACTTTGACATCGTGTCCCAGGTTAACAGAAAGACAACACATGGCAGAAACATTCTTGGGGTCATTTCCCCAACCCCATCAGCAGACATGAAGCCACGTTTGATGAACTGAATTTTGCTGCATTTGATAGCATCCACCAAAAGGTGAACATTGAGAGAACGGCTTTGAATCTCCACGTATATAATAAAACGTTACTACCAACAGCAACTGTGGGTTCCCAGACAATTAGAGAATCAATCCATAATTAATTCCTAGTCTTATGGGTTGAAAGCAGGGGCAATTTGCTAGTCCCTGAATTGTGATCTCAAAACCCGAAGGTCCGCAAGATCCCTGCACACGTGGCAAATATTATCGCAAGAATGTGTGTCCTTGCTGCAGGATGGCTATGATCCAGTGTGACAAGTACTACAAATGTAAGACAGTGATGTTTTAAAAACCTATACTGAATTAAATTGCCTGATATACCTGGACTCGTTCTATTATGAGCACTGCCTGATATAACTGGACTCAGTTACTTTATGAACACTGCCTGATACACCCTAATAATAAGTTTATGTTCACTGATTTACAGTGAACACTGAATTTTGGCAAACAACATTCGCTTTGCCTGCTCGAATTTGTGGTACACATTCCTTATATTCATATTAACCTAGAAAGAGAGAAGAGGGCTAAGACACGTACTATACGCAGCATGAAGGAGAACCCCAACTGTTAAATATAATGGCATTATGTAACTAGTTGTAGGCATATTTCTAGATAATAGCGGTACTCTACCGTTGGTCTCAAAAAAGGACCCCTCAACTCGCCCTCTATTCTAAGAGAAAAGAGTAAACCATTGCAAATTATACCATATCTGAAAAGTGCGTTTCATTAGTTTTCCGACACCGAAAAAATCGTTCCAAAAGGACACTTATTGACCGAGTTTGGCCGATTGAAAATTTGTACCCACTTTTCATTTTATCCACGATTGTTTACTGTCTGAGCTGTCGTTAGACAGAATGACACCTTCTCCAAGCACAATCTTTGTTTATGTTTCTTTGTTTTTGCGACAAGGATCGTTCTGATATTGGAAAGGTTTTAGTTTCATTATTAAGAATTCCAAGATCTTGCCTTAATTCCTTCTTTCACTGCAAACTGCTCTGCCCCCTCCCCCACTTGGCCGCCTCTAAGACCGGAAGACGGATATAGACTTGCGCTCCTCCGTCGATGCTTGCAAAGGCAGCGGTTATTCTATAGAGGTTGTGCCTGTTTTAATCGATTGGCTAGAACAAAAGAATCGAACAGGTGTCCTGTACCGTATGGCCTCCCCTTTGCTTTCAATTTAATGTTGCGTGCAACCTTGGGAATAATCTGTTTTTTGTATACAATAAATAATTGGGGTGCAATAACAGGGGTTCATGATTTGATCCTGTTGACCAAAGTTCAGCATTACGGTTGATCGACGACACAGGCACAACCTCTATTGCGAAGTTCTGCCATTTCGCTGGTTGTTCCTGTACATACACTTACTCTTTAATATTCCCTAGGGCAAAGTCTATCGAGTCAGATCTGGGGATCTTTGCAACGCTGCTTCTCAATGCAATCGAAAGACAAAGATCAGAAGTCGATTTATTGAAATGAAAGAGATGCAAGGCTGCATCCGTGTTTAGAGGCCGCCCACTTCCCCCATGGGGAGGGGGGGTGGGCAGCGTATAAGAAGAATGAGGCAAGATCCTTGGGAATTTACTAATAATTGAAACAAATTTTTTTCAATACGAACTGCACTTGTCCTAAAACAAAAGAAACCATAAACAAAAGATGATCTTGGAGAATGTGTATGTTCTAAAGACTACTGAACAGTAACATCAGTTGGATAAAGTGAAAAAGTGGTACAATTTTGCACTCCATTGGCCCATAACTCATGTCAATATTCGTCCTAGTGGAAAGAATTTTTCGGTGTCAGAAACCTGACGAAAATGCACTTTTTAAGATGTGTAATATGGTATGGTTTAATTTTTTCCTTCTGAAATAAAGGGCGTTTGAGGGTTTCTTTTTTTGAGACACCCGGGTATATATAATGTAGCCTTAATCGAGCGCCATTTTGAATTTTAAGTATTATTACAAATATTCCAGATCCATAATTTTATGGGGTCATTGAGATATTATTAATTAATATTGATTGAACGCTTGGACAAGCTGGATTTTGATGGCAAATAAGTCAATATATTTTGTAGATTTTAAATGATTTTGGCGACCATGTTTGGTGGTGCTATCCTTTGGATTGACACATGTTAACAATATTAAAACAATTTTTAAAATTATTTCTGTGGTCTTTTATCTTAATTACCATTGTATTGACAAAAACACAATTTTTTTCGTTTGTTCTCAGCGCTTAAATAATTCTAAGTAGGCTATTTTAATTGATTTTGGCGGGCCATTTTGAATTTGGGCAAAAATCATGCCTTTCGCCCGATAATCAATTTTGGCAATATATCACAAGTTGTTCCTAAGGTTCATATTAGTCTAACAGTGAGTTTAATCCTCTCCTAAATTAAGTGCATACATATCTTATGCTATCTCCTCTACTACAACAGACATCAACAACACAAATCAACAACAGACATCACAGACATCAACACATGGACAAAGTGATCCCTATTGTGTATCTTCCTGCCTTAGGGCAGGCGCCCCAAAGCAACACATTTTTACATTCATAATATGTGACAAGCCAAAATCTGATATATACAAATATTAAGTACTAATGCTTTGGTGGCATAAATTAGTTTAAAGAGCAAGGGTTTTTTTAAGGGTTTAAAATATTTTTTGTGGGATCCATGGCGGGATCACGTTGACTTATTGAGTTATTTTTTTCCCACGACTTGGTTGATTGGGGGAATGGACTCATGCACCCTCCCTGAGATAGTGTGTTTGTAAGGCCAATTATACTTGGGTTGAAAAGTGAGATAATTTGGTCTGTTTCCAAAGTTACACCAGTGCAAGGCTTACTTCAAGCATAGTACATGTGCTATTTTTGAAACGATGTGGTGCACATTACATGACTTTCCCCTTCTTACTCATCACCAGAGGATGTTTTGAACAATCCCATAATGCAATTGCAATTTGCCTATACTGTACTGTACAAAGCATGTCAGTACTTATTGAATAAAAAGTGTACAGGAAGCCTAAGAGACCACAAAACTTTCATGATCATGACTAAAATTCCCTAAGTTAACCTACAACTTTGGGGTTAAGAATTAGGTTAGGCTTTCAGGGTTTTTAGGTGTAAAGAATAGGATTTTGGTGGGATCATTTGACCCTACTGGAGTGGTGAAATTTCCGCAAACTGGTGCATTGTGGGGATGACTCAATACAAAACCGTCTGACTCGCACTATCTTCAGGACCACTGGGAATGTTGGTATAAAGTACAACACGGTAACAAGGCACAGGGACTTAGATACGCTGGGTAAGATATCGTGAAGGGAAAACCATAACATGCTAACCGCTTTGGGCAGAAAAATAAAGGTACAGTCCGCACTTACCATTGTTGTGAAGGACCCACTGTCCAAGCAAGAAACATCGCGTCACCGCTACAGTCCATTCTTGCTATAAAAAATCCATAAGCGTCATGGCCACAAAACACGGACTTATATCCTGACTTGCAGTGTGTTTCACAAAATTGTGACGCATAAAAACATCTGGTTTAGTTTACTTCTTCCTGCTTACGTAAAATAATGTAAATCACGTTTAACTTCCTGATGTTGTAGTTCAAAGAACAATTGCGGACGTTTTATATTATTTCCTGTGCCCGGTTTCAATTTCAGGCAACCTGAAATAGACTAAAAAGTAAAACAAGTTGATTCACCTATAAGTTCCAAAGTAGTTTACCTTTGTAAATCACGTCCAAATTAATAAATTACATGATTTTCGATGAATATACAACACATTATTAATCCGGATAGAGGGAAACCTCAAACCACAATAAGAAATGTGGATACCCTTTATCCTCACAGTTGCGTAGAAATACGTGATGACCTTCGTAACAAGTAATTATTAGTATACGTGGCGAATTCAATACATCTGCAAACAACCGGGTTTTCCCTTTTTTCTTGTGTATCTGTTATGTCACTACATAAACCGTTTAAAGCACTCTCGCACTATTTTGCAAAATATAAACAAAATCTCTCCCCTAACTTGTCAGCAAAGTCCATTTTTTGCAACTATAATATTTTGGAAATTGTTGTAGTAAAGGACCCCTGACATGCTATTTTTATTTATAACGCGCTGTATTTGTTCAGAAATGACGATTTTTATGCATTTTTTACTAATAAAAGTCGCAGTAAATAAAACAGTCGTAAACGGCATCTTCAAGACCGTTTTTAAAATCTTTAGTGTCTTGGTTCTTTCTTCCACAAAGAAACATTCAAAATAAAGGTGTTGATATGACTTCATACTATGCAATTTAGAGACAAAAAGTGCATTTTGAATTAAAAAAAAAACCAAAAAACAAAAGACAAAATGAAAAAGCTGAGTCCCATCACGCAATATGTAAATTTCAACTTTTGAGTTTGACAAATCAAAGATAATGTTGAATTCCAAAGTTTCCCTTGAAGTAGATTTGGCCTTTTCATAAAAAAATTAACGTATAGTGTGTAACTAATAGTGAAAAAAAGAATATGAATTCGTAAACTTCACTCCAAATAATGACAATCATTCCCAAAATAGTGACAATCACTCCTGCACAAGGAGTGATTTTCAATCTTTAAACAATAAAATAATATAATGAATTGCCATCACTCTTTTTGAGGGAATTTTTTTTTTTTTCACACCTGTCAACTCTTATTTTGCCGCGCCAACCTGAGTTGGCCAAATTTTGTTCGCTTTTACATTTAGAGATGTAAGGCCCTACAATGAGGATTTTAACAGTTTCCTAAAACATGTATTCCCATACCACCTAGACCTCTACACGCTCATAACGATTGGTTTTACCACTTTAACCAAAATGTAATTAACGGGTGAACAGCCCAATATTGGATTGTTACCCATTTTTTGGGGTAATATAAATTATTTTAGCATCTAATTGGTCGATTTAGGCCCACCGTTGGGTAGATATGTCCAATAATGTGCTATACCCACAACGGATAAACCCTTTTTACCCAACGTGGGATTTTCACCTGTTAATACATGTTGGTTAAAATTTAACCAACCGTTGCTGAGAGTATACTTTTTGTTTCGTCTGAAGTAATGTTTAGCGTTTCCGCCTACTTCATTTTTTTAAACATTTCAGTCATAATTGGTAAAGGAATGCGTCAGAAATTAAGATGCCTTCCTGCACTGTTGCTAATTTCAGAATCATTTTAAACATTTTTGCTAATCATTAGAGGAGTCTCACCTGACAGAAGTAGAAAATTAAAAAGCCTCCTCCTATTTTCATGCAATGTAGCCGCGCCGCAATGGTAGGCTAAAATGGTAACATATGGATATTTTTCACCTAATTTCTAGGATAAACTTAAAAATAAACTCACTGGTCTTTTTTTCCCTTAAACTAGGACGCTAAGCACTTTTTTACTCTGCCTTAGTGGTTTGGGCAGTGGCAGCGCAAAGGGGATAGGAAATTTCCCCCCTGGAGTTTTGAACCCCCAGAGAAATAAAAAGTTATAAATGAAGGAATTCTTGCTAATTTCCCCCTCGTAATTCGTTTTCTTCAGTCCCATTGCATTGTCCCCAAGAAAGGTTTCCGTTTGGCAGCTAACCACGGTAGGGAGGGGGTCTGGTTTAGTGGCTCATCCACTCGCCTTTCACCAATGCGGCCCGTGTTCGATTCCTGCTAGCCAGTGTCGTTCGTGATTTTGGTTGTCGATCTATACCCATCTTTGCCGGTTTTCTCCGAGAAACTTCGGTTTCTCCTGCATCCAACATCGGACGTCTTTCCATAAGCCTTCCTTGTCGTTCTGGATTTACCGTTGTGTTGTATCCACTAAGGCGCCTCCACATCGCGCCCTGAACACCGGTGGATTTGTCCCGCGTATAAGAAATTACAGGGAGTAAAACGATACTATGTATCAAAACTAGCGGAGGCCCCGCTTCGCGCGGCCTCCAGCTAGTTGAGTGAACGGAGCGATCACTGAAACTGAATCGATCACTGAAGAAGTGAAACTCTATTGCAAGACCACCGTATAACCAAACCCGGCACCCTGAACTTTAGGACTCCCCGAGTGGCAATTTTGTATTTTAAGCACTTTTAATACCTCAAATTCCCCTACCTATCAAATCTATAGCCCATGTAGTTACCGATTTCTACGGAATCGTCACATGAATTAATATTTAATCCCGTATAAATTTCCCGTATATTTTATTTTAACTCATAAAACTCCAATATTTAATCCGTATAAGTTTCCTTGTACTTTTTCCCCTCAAAAGTAATCCCCATGGGTAATCCGTAATTCCGTATTTTCTTCATACGCTCTTCAACTCCCATATACAAGTTCTCGCCTCAAAAAAAAACTGTAGATGTAGTTGCCACATGTTCCTGTAGCTTAGGCCTTTGTATTTCCTATTTTCTAAAATTAAACATTAAAAAAAAAATTTCCGTAATTTTCCGTATATTTTAACTTATTTTTTTCTTCTCAAAAGTCCGTGGGGTATACGCCCCCCCGTCACAACTCCCTTATTCGTATTTTTTTTATTCCTCTAGTTTGCAGCATTCCTTATGGCTTAGACCTATATTTCCTTTTTTCTAAATATCAAACTCATATTTCATCCCGTAATTTTCCTGTGTTTTATTTTTTCCTCAATCTCTGTGGGGTAACCCGATAGTCTCCAAACATACGACAATCAAAGCGAAATAACAATGAGTGTTTTCTTGGCCATTTCTTTCTATCCCCACACCCGGTTGCACTATACTTTGTCTCACTTAAATTGAAGGATGACGTCATTATGCGTCTTTGCATTCCCACACGCGTCTCGATCGTGCCGCCTTTACTCGCGTGCGTATAATGCTATGATTCCAACCATAGCGCGCGCGATTCATGACTGCGCAGCATAAAGTCGCGTGACGTCCCTTCACTTAAGAGAAGACAAACTATCTAAGGACCTGTTTTTTTGCTGTATCCGGCATATAGCAATGTATCGCGTCTTACGCGTAATCGCCGTTGCCACGCGTTACCACCCGTCTCAACGCACCACGCATACGCTCCGCTTAGTACCGCGTACACAAACAATGAATTTATCATGGCAACCGAGCACATTTCGTTTGAGTTTTCAGTCATTTCTGAACGGATTTCGTACAAATATATGCGCTAACCCGTACGGTATCCTCACGCACCTTTCATGCAAGTTTGGCGCAATATGGATCGAAACTGGCGGAGCTTTTTGCGAACAAACAACACCAACATAATAGCCAAATATGTACTTATACCTTTTACAAGATGTACGCGCGCGCCATCCAGAGGGGGCGGGTCTTAGCAGTAGATATCGCACAATCACATTTAACGCCAATCCGCTTAAAGTCGCGTATTTGTAAAATGTACTTTGACAAAGAGAATAGAAATAAAACTAACAGCGTGACGGGTGCTAACTGCTATAAACCCCCCAAGTTAGTCTGAACTACCAGGAAAGTATATAGCTATCCGCATAAACCCAGGCTTTTGTAGGGATTCCTTTCCAAGCTATAAGAAGTCAGCTACAAGGAAAACTACAGTCCGATTTTTTTCCTGTCACTCTTCATGCATATTCATGGGTATGGTTTTTATATTCAGAGGGGATCGTTGATTACCGAAATTTCAAAGCCGGATATAAGTGGAAAGATAACCTATTAAACAACTATTAGCATTTTTTTTTTGAAAGCGCCCCCCAATTTTTCAAAAAAATTGAGATTTTTTACCCGGTTGCATTGGTAACTGGCTAGTACACTGCCGGTGAATGTTAAGCTCGGGAAAAATGTCTGTGTGTCCACAACGAAGGATTTTGTAATTTAGAATAATTTTTCGGTATCCCGATAATAATTCAACGGCTGCTGTAAAACGGCCTCCAATGTGAAAGAGCGCCCATGTACGTGTCTACGCCGCATCCATTAGTTGTTTTTATTGGTTCTGTCAAGTCAAGTTAGATGTTACTTTCTCGAGGTGGCACTACATCATGGACCGACATAAAAGTAGCATTTCTAGCTCTGCCGTTTAGTCCAATCTGGCATCCCAATTCTATTACCAAATCGGCTTATTTTTATGTAATACTTCATTTCTTAGCATTCTCGTTCGCATGTATAGTTTCTATTATTACCAACGTAACTGTGCCAAAATACACTTTTGAATTGGAGGCGCTCTGCAAAAAATGTGCCATATTGCTTTAAGTACCACGCGTGTTTAATGTTATTGGGCATATAAAAATTGATACTTCGGTATAATTTAAATAAATTTCTGAAGTTACCATTCCTTTTGATTTAATTCAGTTGTCCGTCTTCTTAACGTGTCCACAGTCATGCAGTAAGGGCTTGTGGTGGTGTCCAGGATTTATTCAACTGCTTAGGCTGATCCGGGGCCGCATTATTGACAATACAGACGACTCCTAACATGGCCCGCTTTTGAGACTGTGGCGGACTGTGACCCGTCAGGGTTTCAACACCTGCTCTTATTCGACACTGACTGCGTATGATTTACAGTTGTGACTCTGTGTCACCAAATGACCGACGGCTTAAACGTCCCCTCCGAAGTACGGATGCTAATCACTAGCTCGTATACAGATTATATCCAGAATTGAGCACCCAATAAATCCCAGCAAGTGACCCCCACCGGATTGCGAAACCCGTGATTTTTGGAAATTCGCCACAAGCAAACACCCTAACTGCTGGCCCCGCCATCCCCCAGGTGAACCTGACTAAGTACCGAGGCGCAAACATTTCTAGACTAAGTTGACTTATCTGCTTGCTTGTCTGACATGTAGCGCTCTAGTTACTAAATCGTATAATTCAATCTAACCAAATACTTACGGCGATAAGTTTCGCAACAATTATTGGGCATGTCTTTCTATACCGTGTTTTGTTGTCCGTCCCTCGGATCTAGGGGAACCAAGTGAAAATTCATTAATAAATGATCAAAAGATTAACCGTATTGCCCGCAGAAAAAAAACGGCACATTTTCTGAAAATGAATAAAAATTAATGTCATCCCCCCTCAATTTCATTTCCCAATATATCAGTGACCAATGGATACGCTACACTTCACAATGGCACTAAAGATATTCAACTACGGCCCGTGCGGTGTAGAAAAATACTTCAGATTCCTTCATCTGGGAGTGCAGGACCATTGTATATTGTCCTCAGCATTTGAAAAAGATTCAGGTGTTATCACCTCTCCGTTTTAGACTGAGAAATTTTTTGTATATGACTTAGGCCAAAAATACTTTTCCTTCCTCAGTCACAAATAAATTAAATTTGAGCTTCCTCTGCAGTCTGTTCAATTAACTTGACCGTATTATTCAAAAAGAAAAAGACAAAAAAAAAATCATTCCGAAAGTTGCTTGGCAAGCTGTGACCTATTAATAACTTTGTGCATGAACCAAAATCCGTACTTATTGGCTTACCGCATTTTCAAAAGAAACCTTATGCCAATCACCGAGATTTATGTTAACGGGTTATTTTGAAAGAGTACTCAACCCAAATCGGGGCAGTGAAACGCCTGAATCTTTTCAACTGCGTGGTAATGTAACTTGTCCGCATTCCGGGCCGATTGTTAATATCTTTAGCTCTGGTTTGCTGAAGTTTATACAAATCCATTGATCACTGATATTGGGAAAAAGGATATTGAGGTTACATTTTATTCATTTTCAAGAAATTTTGCCATTTTTATGTGCGGGATCAATGGTTATATTAGTTTAATAATTTATTATGAATTACACTTGGTTCGACTACCCCCCGCCCCCCCTGACGAGGGCCTACAGAATTGTAACACAGTTTGTTTTTGGTCTAACGTCCCATAGCCTCATGTAATACAGCATTAATGTTACATGTGGAGCATTCGGTGACAAGAGGATTAAAAAAAAATAAAAATCGGTGTCTTTGGGTGAGAGATCGCAACAATTTTCTAAAAATAGTCTTTGGGTGAAAAATTTGCTAAATCCCCCCCACATAGGAGTCTTTGGGTGGACGTTGTAAATTTTGTCAAAAATATGGCCGTCACACCATCCACACAACACACACAACACCCACAACACACACACACAACACCGCACACTCACACACCCTCACCAACACTTCGCACTCCGCTCGCGCACACTTACACGCACACAAACACAACGAACGCACACACACAACACTCACACCACACACATACAGACCCACATACCCGAAAGAGTACATTGTGGGAATCCCCCCACAAAGTTGTGTGTTTTCTGTGTCTAAATCGGTAAATACATGCATTGGTTGGGGGTATTTTAGGTATATCATACACTTGGGATTATTTTGGTATAATTTTTTACACCCTCACAGCAATATACAAAATCCATGTGTACGCTGTGGTGCAAACCCGTAAGCTTAGACCTATACCTACCCCCCTAGAGGCCAAAAAACAGCATTTGGCGGAGATTCAGTGTGGGCGTACTCACGTCATGACAAAACCGCCCACAATGTAGCTTTGTACCTAAATTTACTCCCACAATGTACCGCTTGTAAAACACACCAAAACCACACACACACTCACTAGAGCTACATTGGTGGGTTATTACAAAAACTCTATCACTTTTTTGCTTCTTTTTTTTTTAAAAAAATCCTTTTCTCACTATACTCGTAACTCTTTTAGCATTAACCCCCCACAACGTAAAACAAGAAGAGACGAGCATGAAGACACACACAGAAAGAGAAGTGCCCGACAGCTTTTACTTTTAAACTGCTGAGTCTTAAGCTATCATTTTATTTTGCACATGTCAAAACACATGTCCTTCACTACACCAGTTTCTATAATCTAGGAAATTTTTAAATCAAAATACAAAATGTCTCTTTGTACATTACATTCAATATATGTAATATGACTTGTATCAAATGTCTTGCTTTATATATACTTTATACTGGTTTATTTCAATTATATTATAATCAAACTGGTTGAAGATACCGTTCCTGATTTTAGAACCTTTTGTTTTTTCATGGTTCAGAAAGTTTATTCCCAAATTTAATTTGATTCCGATTTTGCGATTTGTGCTATAAGCAATTTTAATTCTGTCCATTTACGGAATGGACAGAAACGACCCATGTAACACATGGGACCATCAGCTTTACGTGACTCTCCGAGGTAGATGTCCCAAGTATGCAAATGAGGTATTGCCATTGATTCTGTCTTGCGCTACTGCACAACATCATACAAAGAGAGAGAGAGATAGAGATAGAGAGAGAGAGAGAGCGATTGAAAAAATACATAAATTATGTAAAAATAGAACTCTAACATAATTATGTAAAATTTTACATAATTAGGAGGTAACATGTTTTACTTAATTATTATAGAATTCTATTTTTACATAGCTTGTGTATTTTTGCATAACAGTTTTCTCTGTATACAGGTCATGATGGAATCAATTGTAATACCCATTTGCATACTTGGGAATTCTATATGAAACGTCTATTTTTTTTTTTTTTTTTTTTCCATGTAACACATGGGACCATCAGCTTTACGTGACTCTCCGAGGTAGATGTCCCAAGTATGCAAATGAGGTATTGCCATTGATTCTGTCTTGCGCTACTGCACAACATCATACAAAGAGAGAGAGATAGAGATAGAGAGAGAGAGAGAGAGAGAGAGAGAGAGCGATTGAAAAAATACATAAATTATGTAAAAATAGAACTCTAACATAATTATGTAAAATTTTACTTTAATTTAGGTGAAAACATTTATTTTACTTCAGTAAAATTTTACATAAATTTAGGAGGTACATGTTTTACTTAATTATTATAGAATTCTCTTTTACAAGTTGGTATTTTTGCATAACATTTTCTCTGTATACAGAGCATGATGGAATCAATGGTAATACCCATTTGCATTACTGGGGAATTTATATGAACGTCTACACTCACGAAAGCACTGGCACCCATTGTATATTACACTTGCCCCCATTCTGGGGGTGGAAGCAAGAAGAAATTCCAAAATCACCACTATCATTGTTAATGCTGCGTAATATGCAATTTCCCGACTTTAAAAAACTATTTAGATCAAGAAAAACCTGACTCTCGCAGGACTCGAACAATGCACCCTGATGACGGTTCAGCGTCTTAGACCGCCCGACCACCTCGCTCTCGGGTAACTAAACATTTCAGCTATACAAGGCAAAATTACACCATTATCTTTAACCAATTTTAAGGAATTGAAACAATGATCACAAACCAAAATATGGATACAAATCCGAATACTTATATCCCTTAAATCACTAAATGCCATTTTTTGCCACTTTTCAAAAATCACGGAACGGACCCCTGCTTTATGTTTACGGGAAAGTGCTCCTAGATCTATCAACACAAATACCGCCACCTCCTTTTTTGCGGTGATTGTCAGGTTGCTAGACTCATTTTCCTCTAGGGACGCAAGGGATTTAAATAAACTATACTGAACACAATCGCTTTCACTTCATTGAGGAAAACGGGTCCGCCTTCGTGTGGCTAGATTATTAGAAAACATTTAATAGCGCCATCGTCGCGAAGGCAATGTAATCAACAGATCTGGAATATCCCTGACGATATAAGAATGGAAATTAGCTGTTACAATAATTTTAAGCCAAAGGCTGAAAAACACAAGCAGAGAGAAAATAGTCAAACATATTACATTAACCCTTATTACAATTACTTACACTTATTTTCCTGGCAAGCTTTTTTGCAGATTTTGAAAAACACATGTTCAAGAACTTACATATACCATTGTTTTTGTTGCTTTCAATAGACACGTTTAAAAATATTAATCTGACTAAAATCACACCGTTGCCTTTCAAACTGGTTCTTGTAAAACTCAAGCATTGTTATGGTTATGTGTGTGTTAAAGAGACACTGGTGCATTTTGAAAGGAGTGCGCCCTCAATTTTATTTCGAAACCCATATTTGTGTAGGGTGACAATGCTTTTACATATGTTAACTCTCATCTGACAAAATTAAGTCCAAATCAACACCTTTATGTGTAAATGGAATGATTTTGTAATAAAACCACTCCGTAGTGGTCTCATTCAGCAACCTTGGTTCACAGTATTAACCATAATAAAATACACACTACAGTTGATTTCCTTTGTATGCACACTGTATGCACACTGCTTTGCTTACTGTCAGCCATTTAGTTGTTATGTACTGCGTCTCTTTTTTGGAAACAATACTACACTATCCCAAGTATCAATGTTCTTAGAGCGTGAATCATGATATCCATGCTTAGGTTTGTTTGATGGGCCAGATAAACGCCACTTAACAGCCTACAACTTTTTTTATTGTAATGCTTTCTATTAAAACATAGTGGTTCTGCAAAACGAAACCTGACGACAATATTGTTGTCTTTATGCATTTGGAAGAGACCTGTGCCTTTTAGTTGTGTAATTTGACTAGTTCCTAAAATAAATTTAAAAATGGCAGTCCTGACTCCATTTTACAGTATCTACGTTGTTACGGATTGGTATTGGTTTCCAGACTGCCAGATTGTTCCTAATTAGTTCACCGAAATTTATTTTAGCGGTACATTCTGCATGCCTGTTGCTTATAGATTTTGTTTTTTACAGATTTATTTTCTAAAAGTTAAAGTAATACTAGATTTAAAGATAACTGTTCTATTACTTCTTCAAAATAAAAAGTCTGTACCCTTTAATATGCAGGTATAGATAAAAAATAATATCGATTGTTTAGAGGGACACTTAGAGATACGGTTGTAATCACATCATCCTCTGTTTGGGCCTACTCCTACAGAGGACTATAAAATATACCTATGATTAAAATTTCAGTTGATTCTACTAATACGGCAGTTTCATTTTATGAGTATTTTTGCATATATTAGTTCTCACGGGCCAGCTGCTAATTTAATTATCCGGATGCACCCATTTAATAGAGAATTCGCTCTGGTTCACAACGAAAAGATTATTGCCTTCAACGTTTTGGGTATATGTTAATTTCGAGGTAATATGCACGTGCAAAAATCTAGCTTTGTCAAAAAATGAAGGAGTCTTTTCCATGAAATCTATGACTGTCCCTGTTATTACAGCTTCATTCCCATTATTTTTTAACAGTGTCATGCACATTCGTGGTCTTCGGTTTTGTTCATAATTTTAACCTTTTGTCATTGTTGAGTAAACGCCTATAAAACCATATTACCATAGACCATATTTGGCGATCCGTAGCTTATTCAAAAGAATGACAATTTTATTCTTGTTTCTCTTATTTTTTACATTATTTTTACTATCAGGTCTTCAAAATTGAAGGGAAAAATAAAACAAGCACAATCCAAACAAGTCTAGATTGAATATGAGGGTTAAAAAAAATATACCTTTAAAACTGAGGTATACTTTCACTACACGAAATCTGTAATTTGCCTTTTAAATTATTGATTATATTTCACAACACATTCTTGTTAAACAAGCAGTAAAACGTATTCATGACTTAAAAATTCATTATAAATTCACTACGGAAACACGAAACACAAGTCATGCTCTAACAATCATACATAACATGAGCTTCCAACTACAGTGTGTTTCAAAAACTTTTGGAAACAAATTGCCGTAGAACTATGATATATTTAACTATCTCACGTTTTACATTAAAGCAGAGGTACGCAGTGATCCATTGCTCTCCCAAAGTTTTTTTAATCATCTGAAACCTTTGCATATGTGTACTGAATCATACGTGCAGATTTGAGTACTCTCCTGGAAAAAAATCCGTAAACGGAGAGAAATTGAAACACACGCGTGGTCTATGACACTGTGATACATGTCACATTTGCTCATAACATCATCAAAGCACACTATCAGAATCAAATAACCTTTTTTTCGATGATATCAGTTGAACCATAAACAAAAATGGAAGTTGTTACTTCACGAAATGCACCTTTTAAGGACGCACTGTACACAACGTTTAGCAACATTTTGTATTAAAACACGCGAGCAAATATCATCTTAAAAATACCCCATGATTGATTGATGTCACAATACCATAACAATGCCTGAGCGCCCAGTCAATTTATCTGTAAGAGGATTAACACACTCAAGCATTGTTATGGTCATGACCATTGTTATGGTCATGTTTGAGTGCCTTAGTCGATTTATTTGTAATAGGATTAACACACTCAAGCATTGTTATGGTCACATGGAATCGATCAATAATTGACCCTGCCATCCTTAAAACACGCACGCAAATATCATCTTAAAAGACCCATGACGGGGTCTGATTATTGATTCCACAACACCATAACAATGCTTGAGTGCCTTAACCCATTATCTAGAAGAGGTTTAACACACTCAAGAATTGTTATGGTCATGGGAAATTAATCAAAAATCAAACCCTGTCATGGGCCTTTTAAAATGGCACACAGAAAGAAAAAAAGACTACAATGACAATAACTCCCACATTTTCTCTTCTTTGGAACAAAGGTAAAATAATTCCTTTTGTTACTTGCCTCATAGCCAGGTAATTGAACTTCGCCTCTATTAAATGTTGAATGGGTTTCATCGTGAGGTCAACGTTCGGTGCAATTTAGTTGTAACCACAATTTAAGTGGTAGCTAAATCACATACTTATTCAAAGGATCTAGTTAACCAATAGACGGACTCTTTAACATCGACTCGTACAATATTTTTCTAGCTCGTGCAGTATATTCTTGTATCATACTCAAAGCCATTCAATTTTATATAATTCCATGGCGTTCATGTAATAAGTTAATTTAACACATGATTTGATGATAAAAATCAAT
This sequence comes from Ophioderma brevispina, assembly GCA_023653785.1. Classification (NCBI taxonomy): domain Eukaryota; kingdom Metazoa; phylum Echinodermata; class Ophiuroidea; order Amphilepidida; family Ophiodermatidae; genus Ophioderma; species Ophioderma brevispina. Next base: position 45,185 of record JAMKCH010030226.1, read on the forward strand.
GCATTTGCAATAGAGGCCAAAATCATGGCATGTATTTGGCATCATAATATGACTTGTGTACCATGATACAGCAGTTTTGTTTGTAAAAATGTGTCTCATTTGAAAGCAAATTGAAGGAATTTTATATTTTGTTGAAAATGAGCCTGTTATGATTTAAGCTAGACCCAAAATGCAATTCGAATCACCAAATTACGTCATAAAAGTTGTCTGTGTAGATCCTTTGCTTTGCACCTCCCCTCTTTCTTCAACCAATCTTTGTTACACAGTTATTAAAACGCACCTTAATTAAAATACACATAAATATCTTGATTTTCCGCCACACAAAAACACTGAAAAGCTTTCCTTTTTGACCTTTTTGTACACATCTCGTTTGACCTTATTATTAAGCCTGCACACCATAATAAATCTTTCCACTTGATTCAACCAATTAGGCGTATATCAAGTTAAAATGGCTGATTAAGAAAAAGAAATGGTTATGGCTTAACCAAATTGAGAATAATTGCGTTGTTACAATTACATTGGTGATAATAACGCATACTGAAGAAATGCTCTAAAGATGATAATCAAAAGTGTTGAATCCCCGTATCATTTCTTGGAAGCAAATGAGTAGCTATATTTTAGCATACCATTGTATAATTATGACAAATAACTTTCTGGATTTAAGTACACAATACACATGCCACGTGGAAATCAGCAGCGTTCAAATTCAATCAAGAGTTTAAAAAATGTCCTTTTCTTTAAACATTCTTGTCAATGTGTAATCATAGTGACGGCAATTCAATAGAAAAAAAAACCACGATAATAGAGAAAATGCCACACCAATAATAAGGAAAAAACAAATATGAACAATATTACAAAGCAACCTTCTTTAAGTACATATAATGCCCTATTATGATCTAAAAAAGACATGCATGAGCTTAATTACAATATAATTTGATGTATTTTACCAAAAATGATGTTTTAATAACATGTTTCTCGTATTACATAATATTGCTGTTTCACTTTTCGGATTATTTCGTAGGAAGGGCCGTCACTAAACGTATTTTAATTCCAAAATTTCATTTTAATCCGCCATACCACTTTAAAGAGACATTTCCCAAAAGAAGCGCCGAATGTTTTTTGCATATTTCGAATGCTAATACCATGTTGAAATGCTAATACCACTGTATTAGATCACACCTGAAGTGAATAAGCCAAATACGTCGTCTTTACGTAATCTTTACGTAATAAGATCATTAAAATGATGATTTTGAATTTTCTGTTGTGCAGCAGGACAGAAAAAAAATCAAAACCCGCCTTTCTATGTGGACGATTATGATAGCATAATACAAGTTCAAAACATAGTTTTTGGTTTTCTCTCATACTTGTCCAATTAGTCTAGCAGATTACATGGGTCCCCATCCACCCCTTAAAACTAAATTCTAACATGATTTTTAGAATCTTTACGACATCTCCTTAAAGAATTTTGATGTTACCAAAATCAAATATTGTCCCAAGGGGTCCGTTTGGCGGCCATCTCGGATCTAAAAAGGATCAGTCATATAAAGTGGTTCGATTTAGTTGAAAAAGTATCTCAAATGATTCGTCTCATTATAAAGAATCAGAAAATATATACTTTGGCATATTTCTGATATTCAATTACAGAGATATGGATGAAAATGTGATTAAGGTCATTGAACTTTTGATTGGTCATTGTACTCTTGGTCATTGTACATTAGACTTTTGGGCACCTCCCTAGCACCTAGAATAACACCTCCTCCTCTTTACTCGTGTTTTTTCCTACTCTAATGACAACTATAATTTTCCGCACAGTAAATACAATGTTGTTCACTCCTCACCCTAAAACAAGACTACGTAGCCTTTCCTATCGAGGTGACAACCTTGATGAGAATATTCAGCAGTCTATCACTTTAAATGTATTCAACAACAAATTCAAAGGGTTTTCTTGTTACATTGCTGTTTTGGTCATTTTGGTTCATGTTTTGCCATGCATATTTGCTTTGCTTTTACTTTATGTATGTTTTCTTTTAGCTTAAGATAATTGTATTTTGCCATTACGTTGACGATGTACCTACAGTTCAAAGAAAGAACAACTTTTTTGTTGATTTGAGATGCCGTGGTAAAATAAAGTTGAAATGAAAATACAGTCCGGCTGATAAGTAACCGCTCTCGCCAAAATACGGGTTTATTGCCGACTTTTCGACTGTATTCCGGAAAGTGGACGACCACCATTTTTTATTTTTAAAGCCACAGATTTGGACCCATAGATAGAATTAGGATGCCGTTTCTATTCCAACCATGTAGTGACAATTTTTCGGAAAATTGGGAGTACAATCCCCATCCACATTAGGCCAGTCTGCCTGCCTTCAGTTAACAGATACTTACACCGTTAACTGTAGGGGCGGCCATTTCGCAAAATGTTAATGGATGCGTAATGACATCGGCAACAATCCCATATATAGGGCGGATGGCATAGACACTATTAGCGAGTAAAATCTCAATTTCCGCTTGGTGGCTCATTTCATGCTTTCATTACTACAATGTCTTTAACAATAACTTCCTGTTTTTGTGTATGATATATGATATTCAAGTCACACAAGGTCAGTTCAGGTCAATGCATGTATAAGTACAACCCTCTAACTGTGTCCCTTGTGTGGATTTTGAAAAAAGGCCTATTGTAACTCATAGTGGAGCAAAATGATTTATTCCATTCTACAGTCATTTACTAGACAAATCTAGCCATAAGGCTGTCATAAAATAACATTCAGTTATGGGAATGAGGTTGGGGTGGGACTTAAATACTTTAAGTAGACAAGAATTCCCCAGTACGCCCGTTGGCATGGTGATCAAGAGGGGTCCACGAGAATATGATACATGAGTCCCAATCAGTATATACATGTATTAAATGCATATCATTATTTTCGATAGAACTAAAAGTATCGGGACCCGAGGTCTGCAAAATATGATATGGGACCTAGGTTGTTGGTTGATATCTGTTCTGGAAGAACCGATTTACAATTTTACAGGTCAAATGTAATTACTACGACACACATTTCACATAGGTTTGTATATTGGTGGAGCAAAGACGCACCAAACGGAAAACGGTTGCTATCAGCACACAAGGGGTTAATTGATTCCTATTTGTTATACGGCTATGAATACGGGCATACATATATGGCAAAATATTAATGGCTGCAGGTGTTTATGAGACCCAACCTATTTAGTTAATTAATGGTTCAACGATTTTCGAAAAAAAAGAAATACTTCGCAAAAGTCAGACTATTATAAAATCAGAGCCCAAATTGAAAATTTCGATATTGCTGAAAAACTAAACCAAATTTTCGGTCCATGGACGACTTCTTTTTTGCACAGTGTTAAAACACGTCAACTCAGCGCACGGGTTTAAATTCGCTGTCGAACACATTTCAATTGCTATGAACACTAACACGTCGCCTGGAGTGGTTGAGTCTAGCCCCTTCCTCTTATGTATTTTAAAGGGAAATCTCACATTTTGGGAGGGATCAAGAGACAATAAAGCGGTGTCAACGGAAAATTATAATAATATATGGTCTACAATAGCCCTGATTGTATTTGTCCTGAACATCTTCATTTTTGCCTGTTTAAATTAACTTAAAATTTTGCTAATGACTATCTATAGCATTGACATTTTTTTCAAGAGAATAATGTGTTTATCTAGCTCACTTCAAACTTCATGAACAATGCTGGTAAAATCTTATTTCGATTTCTTGTGCACTTTAAAAAATTACTCAAACTTAAAGAAGGGATCAATCTCAAATTTGTTGCGTAAACTTACTCAAAGTTAGGTAAACTCTTCCGCATTGTTCTTGAATAAAATACACTCAAATAAAGATCATATTTCATAAAATATATACTTCAAAGCTCTTCAAGTACCTAGTTTAGAAAGAGATCGTGCATTATTCTAGAAACTGTGCGTTAAGACTTCAACCACGGGACACAAAGGCAAATGATTGTGATCCTAGTGTGGGTACTAGATAATTGAGAACGATTGAAGTGGTCTTGTTGCGTTGAGTAAATGCCTGAATGTCATTTAAAGTACTGTTGTACGAAGATACTCAGTTAAGATGCTGAACATGAAACCCTCATGGAAGCAAATTCGTAGCTCAATTTCAGAATTCCATCATTATATTTGACAAGTACCTTTGTAAAAATCAACATTTAATATTGGTAGAAAAGACAACTTCAATATTTATAAACTGCCTTGAATATTTGACAAGAATGTACCACGAAAAGTAGTGAATAATTCTTATTCACACTCCCCGTAGTGCATTCTCTTCCTATGTGGCAGTAAAATCATACTACAAAAACAATACACTCTCCCGCTATTAACAACAATGAATGGTCTGATCTATTAGCTTCTCTAAGCAAGCAACCATTAAACAGAGATACGTGTATTTTTATAAGGCGATGCTTATACATAATAGTCACTTTGTAATCTGTAACAAATGACACTTTTTCTAAAAGGAAAATACCGACACATTAAAATCGAGTCGCAGCTTTGTCGATTATATACCAGACAATATGTCTGCATAAAACTGCAGCTATAAAACAAAAATGTAACGGTAATGTAAGGTATTGCAGCGTGGCCTCCTTATACCCCGACTCAACTTTGGCATTTGCCACATTCTGAGATTAAACATTGACACAATATGTCCATATCGTTTTTATGGAGATTTCAGTATGAAAAAATGGTGAAAATTCCAATCTTCTTTGATTCCAAACACATCAAAGAACATAATGTAGAATATCTCACTTATACAATTTCAGAAAATTACGAATTGTATTTTGAAAGACTACGTAACGATTTCAAAGCTAAATCGGGGGAGTAACTCAAATTCCGACTAAACATAGAGCCCGACTCAACTTTGGCATTTGTCACATTTTGAGATTAAGCATTATTGACACAACATGTCCCAATCGTTTTTATGGCGATTTCAGTTGAAAAAAAATGGTGAAAACTCTAATCTTCTTTGATTCCAAACCCACCAAAGAACATACAATGTAGAATATCTCACTTTCAAAGCTAAATCGGGGCGTAACTCAAATTCAGTTTGGTAACCTTTAACTCATACTGTTGGTCGGGTCACACAGTCTGTCTTACATATAAAATTATTCTATTTTTAAAAATATGCACTTTTATAAAGCACATGGAAGAAGCATAATAGTGCGTTCAAAGTACAAACATATTTCTGCCAGGGCCATAGGCTCTAAGGTTGTTTCACTGATCTATGAAACATTGTATGATTCAATTTGGCGTATACGAGCTAGACTCACACCAAATCTACAAAGATTGAGGCAATGACGTTTTGCCTTCATGGGAATATTCCCATGAGAGGTCTGAATACCAAAATGTGGTGTTAAAAACCTGAGAGTTCACCGGCAACTGACGGCATTTTACCAAAACATATTTCATCATCCAAGTGGTCTTATTCCTGAACTTCCTAAGGGACCTCTATCAAGATGATCATATTCCTCATCATCTGGTGGATCCGCATCTCCTACTCTATCCTCCATCACCATTATCCCATAACCATCATTCACTACCTCTTCATCTTCATCAACACGCTGAGGAAGAGGCGGAGGATGAGGATGAAAGTCCTCCCGATTTAATTGTAATTGCTCATAGTCGCCACTATCCCCGGAGGTACTGCCGCTATAAATTCCTAAATTCGGAATGTCTAAACACGGAGACTGATCACTGCTCATATCATCCCGATTCAACTTTATATAATACGGTTCTGACGAATCCGTATCCTCTGCTGCGGAAAGTTTTGTACCACGTTGCAAGCTATCACCAAGACCTTCCCCAAGGCTATCCCCAAGCGAACTACCCCCGGAGATATACCCCACTTCAGAATCTGTTCTAGGAATAGATCCTTCCTTAGGCTCTGTATAGAGTCCTTGATATTCATGCTCATCGGTGTCCCATGAAGTCGAATGACCATTGTGTGGTTTTTCGGCGTCGGCGTAACCACCGTTCGACATACCTCTGTCATTCAGTTGTAATGGCGTGTAATGAGTTGATGAATCTTGCGAGAGGTCTTGAGATGGAGCAGGAGGAATCTTGGTGTCCGTGTTGTTCTCTTTATAGGTTGGGTTGTCAACTGAACCTGTCATGGATAAAGAAGATAGTAAACTTCTTGGATAACTTTACTAGTGCTATGTTTGAGAAGCAAAACATGAAATTATTAAACGTGCGACGAGAGATTTTGGGGCATTCATAAATTGTGCCATATGTAGTGATTTCATATAGATAAGACCTCCAATAGATTTCTTACCTTGTATTTGGCTACAGAAATCCCTTGAAATTGAAAACAAAGGGCGATTTTGGATTTGCTTAATTTCAAAATAAAACATAGGCTGAATTTAGCATTTGCTCCTATAGAAAATTATAAATTTCCCATTTGTTGTACAAAACATAATTCTCAGCTTAATCCTTTCACAAGGGGATATTTTTGATAGAAAGATTTATATTAGTACAGAAATCAGAATGTTCATATTTTTAAGGACGCCTGCTATGTGAAATCTCTCGTTGTACCTTTAAAGCGAATCTAAATTTCAATAAAGAATACGACTTCAAAAAAGCTGTAACCCGAAGACAGTAAAATACATTTTTTTTCCAATTTGAATATGAAATGTCCAACGATAGATTTAAGGCATCCTTATATTGCGTCATATGTGGTTTCATAGAGATTAGGCGCTCAATAGATTTCTTACCTTGTGTATATGGCTACAGAAATGTCTTAAAAGTAAAAACAAAAGGTTTGATTTTGATTTTGCTCATATTTCAATATGAAAAGTAGGCTGAATTTCCTATTTGCTTCATTACGAAAGTAGAAATTTCACAATTTTTGTACCAAAGAAACAATTTCCAGCCTAATCCTTTGCGATGGGAATATTTTTGTTGGATAGCTTTACACCAGTGCAAAAATTAATGCTTTCATTTTTTGGACACCTGACATGTGCGATCTCACGTTGCACCTTTAATGAAAGTTCCCAAAAATGAAATATGTTCAACCATTTTATCTGACAGCAAACACAAGTATGATCTTTCTGTCATAACCTGAACCACTTATTGCTGGTTATTGATAAATTGCGTCCACAGCTATTAGCAGTGTCATTACCTTATTTCCGTTGTCAAGATACTACGATGTATGTGTGGTACTTGACCATGGTAACATATTGAACAACCGCACCCTAGTATTAATTAGTGCTCCAGTGATAATATCATTTTGAGGACTGGAATTACACTGAAATTTCTTGAGTTTGAAAGATGAAAAGGCCAGTGACGAGCACGCTGTACAAATGTGCCTTGGCAATTAGACACATGTGACGCCAGGTTTGAGACACGTATTTAGACACAAATGCACATATTCGAAATATGTGTTTTTACAACTGTTTAGTTAAACGAATGTTTATCTCTGAAGTAGTGAGGTAGATAGGGGGAAATATTGAAGTACGGTAAAAGCATCAAATTTGTCACATATCTATACTACTTTGAAAAAACCCTTTTTTCATAATTTTAATAAATTATTACTTATCCACCGGGCGGGCCATGTTAGGAGAGTCCGTATCATGGATACACGCGGCCCCGGATCAGCACACTAGCTGAACAAATCCTGACACCACCACAAAGCCATTACCAATGAAATGTGGATACGAGCAAACAAACTTATCCACCTCACTACCTCAAAGATAAACGATTGTTTAGTTAAACGATTGTTAAACATCTTTTGGAATACGAGCCTACTTCATGTCTCTGTGTAAGACTTATTCCAAATGTCACATCTCTATGATCTCTATGCTAGACACTCAAAACACAAGTCATCATTTCATGCAAGATACCTCAGTTTCTTAAGAGGTATCTTTGAAGCCAGTTTTTGAGACATGAATCGATGGAGAAAATGTCTTTACGTCTTAAAATGTGTTTTTATTATTTTTATTTTCTTTGATTTTATATATGTTGAAAACATGTTTATATGTGCAATATAGTATTGTAATAATTTTTGTTTGTTTTATATATGTTTATGTAACTTTGTTTTAATCTGGCAAATAAAATAAAAACTCTAGATTCCAAACTGATACAGGAATATCTGCTACTCAGGTCTTATTAATATAGGTAATGAGTGATGATGGATGGTAATTTGAATTTCTATTAAGTCTTATTAATGGAGGTGAAGAATTTATCCAACACTCTAAGATGACTGATGACTTGACATTAACCAGATAGGATTAAATGGGGACATAATGGCATGAAACAAATTGACATAATGAAAAGGACCCCTATGAAATCACTTCCACGAGTTTGAAAACAATTTGGGATGTGTAACATTCTGTAAAAAACAGTAAAAACAGGAAGAGTTCCGGGGGGGGGGGGGTGGGGTGGTTGGCAGTTGGCAGTTGGTGGCAATTTCTGGAACAGAAAAGGCAAGGTGTCACATCCTGACAGAATTTACAGTGTATCTAGGCATGTTTTGCGAACAATCAAAAGCTTTCAGACCGGGATTCAGGCACTGTACTTCGGCTTGTAGTACGATATTGATCTGGCAAGTGAAAGATGGATAGCGGGATTAGCACTGTTATATTACCCTCAACATTTTGATTAAATATTATTTTCTCAATTTATTGAGAAAAGATTTCTCATTGTGGGAAAAAAGTATTTGTTTTACATAAAAGAGAGAAAAGGGGATGCCTTAGAGTTGTTTATGCAGCTGCACCTGTTTAGATTGCACAATCGGGGAAGGGGGAATCCCCAAGATGTAAACTTAGTAACTGAGTCAGCTGTTTTATGCTTAAGAGATTCAAAAAACATTGCAAGATCTTGGGATTCCCCCATAGAGTTATAATATTGAAGTCATGTAATTCGGGTGATGAAATCAGAAGATTGGTCAGCTAGTGTAAGGTTATGGTTATGCATAAGAATGATGCAATGATTATTGTTGAAAGGGGAAATCTATCTGTGAGGTAGTTAAATACTATCACATCACTGGAAGGACTCTCTGCCAGCATCCACTCAGAACTAGAAGATAGCTAGTTTTATCTACAATAATGGTAGATTTTATGCTTCAACACACAGTGCAAGGATTTTTATATATGTTCAATTCCATGTGAGCAGGAGTGCTGTAATTATCTCTGTCATCTTTGAAGCCGAAAGTGCTGGGAATCAAAAAATAGGATTCCAAAAATGGGGACAGATAGAAATGTGGTGATTATCTTGGACTAAAATACGTGGATTTATTATCGTCGAGGGACTTAATTGAACCTTGTCGTCTTGAATGCTGGACAGATACCTTCAGGACTGAGAAGACCCTTGGATTATATTACCTGAGGAGTTGTGTATGAACTTGTGCGCTGTCATTTTGGAGTCTTCGCTTGAGGAGGACATTATATCGTTGAACTGCAACGCTTCTTGTGGACATTACTGGACATTCTTGGGGACATTAATCTGTTAAATTGTGTGTAATTGTGCAATTTGATTTATGTAATTTTGTTTTGGACCTACTAAATCTTGAACCAAATCAAGTAAATCATTAAAACTGTTTATTATATAAAATTCTAGACATTGTGCACAAGGCTCACTATTTGTGTTTGTGAATTGAAAGGTATTAGCCATTAGGGGGCCACGAGACGTCATAACAGAATATTACAATAGCAAGGGTCGTGAAGCTGATGCAAACATGCGTTCAAGGTTGGTAAGACTGGCGAGTAATGTCAGGATCCTTGTTCCAGAAATGGCCAAATCCAACTCCCCCCGGAACTATTCCTGTTTTACGTTGTACAGAATGAAAAACATCCAAATTGTTTTCACCTAGTGGAAGTGATTCAGTAAGGGGTCCTTTCTTAGTCTTTTTTTGTTAATGCCATTATGTCCCTTTAATGGAGGGTGAACCGATCATGGGTCCGAGTTTGGTTTTCCTCCCTCACGTGGAAGCATTCGCCAAACATCTGAGTACAAGTTCTGATTAAATCGGTTCCACGTTTGATAAAAAAGAAGAAGAAAGGAAAAATGTGTACAACATTGGATATTATGGCAGTGTGTGTTAATTTAATGTGGTTGACCACATGTCCAATTAGTTTCAATTAAAAATTAAAAAAAGAAAAAACCTAAAATTTTGAAATTTTGAACTTTTGTGATTACAAAAATCTCAATTTGAAGGAGTGTAAAGTCGGTGGGACGAGGATGATCGATCGGATAACCAACCTGTCATTTAGTTCCATTACGTGTCTTTGACTGTAGTCTGCATGCTCTAAAAAAATGACATAATTATTGAACATATGATAGAGTTCTGTTAACGGCAACGAAAAGGTCATCCTATGAAATACTATTCTCGTATGGCAAAAAAGCGTCCATTTGGCATTGATTTAACCACTGCATATAATGAAGTATAAACTGAAAATGTGTTAGAACAGATTGGAAAAGTTATACCAATTAAGATGTTGGAATAAAAGAATCGTAGTAGTTAAAAAGAATTATATTATTATAGAATAGTACTAATAGAGCATCTAGATCCCCATGGTTAATCAATATGTGGTATACAAGTGGTAATGTAAAATAATCTTACATTTGATTTATATAAGTATATGGAATGGCCTTCAACCCCAAAAACTCCATCTCTTAAGTTTCGCGCCGATATTTCAACCCGTTTTAAGTTAGAGTAAAAAACGGGATTTTGTAAATCCCCATAGATTGGGCATATTTTTGCTCATACATCCAAACCAAAACATAATGGCCCTAGATTTCAAGAACGAGTAATGAGAAAATAGTAGCTTTCTTCGGATTACAAATTTTTGAACACTTCCGGTAAAATCTGGGGTCCCTGGACACGAGGCTATTAGCGATCGGACCATGGACCTTTAATTTCAGGCACATGGGTATGCTCAGTTGTAAGATGTTCAACAGATTAAAGAATGACTGGCACCTAATTCTCATATTAGGGTAATCTATTATAACAATGATGAATTGGGTTAATGTGTCGTCGTCTTGCAGATTTGCATCTAGAAGTTTCTAGGGATTGCTTTGCAAGTACGCGTGTCTGTGTGTCTGCAATAATTGTATCATGACCGCCGGAATATTAACTTTACCACTGGCCTTATCTGCACAATCTGCATAATGAGATCATTTGCATAATTCTTCCAAAAGCTGGAACTTCCACCTGCTCTTTCATACTTTAACCGATTAAGTCCATACTTGTTACGAAGAAAGGGTATATCCACCCCCTGACAATATCAGGATTCATTTGCATATCGAGGGTTTAGTGGCAAGAAACACATTTACGCTCCCATAGATTCTGGACTGCTGGACACAGCGCCACCAATTACGTTTCCGCATCGCTAATTGGCCGGCTATTCTTAGACAATGCGCTATGTCATGGGACTCCCTAGCACCAGACGCTGTGTAAGGCTCTTCGATTAGCTGAAAAGGAAAATGAAAAAACGGTTTCGCGGTACCTGGATATCGCGAAAACGACGAATCAGGTAGTCGATCTGATGTTAGAAAATGGGTTCCTGACCAAAAAGACCCATTAGCTCACTAGTTTTTGAAAGCATTGCGTGTGGCATGACTTGACAGCAGCAATCGAGATTGAGTAGAATTTTCACGTATTTTTCACGTTTTTTTCGTCATTTTTCCAAAATAAACCATATTATAAACTAGGCAGCTAACTATACAATTTAGTTAGGAAATTTTGGTTGTCGTAAATGGTTTACGATAGGCCAAGTATTTTGCGCAATATCCCAGTGTACAAAAAATCCAACTCACGCTATTTACCGTTCGAATATGTTAACAAGTTGTTGTGTAGCCGTGTCATCCCACTTGGTCGACGTTTCCTATAGAAGTCCCATTTGATGCAAATGAGGTATTATAATTGATTCCGCCATGCGCCGTATGGCGTTGTGCCAGTAGCGCTTGACGTAATGAATAGCAATACCTCATTTGCATCAATGGGACTTCTATATGAAACGTCTAACGCCACTGGGGCATGTTACCGTCGAAAACTTTTGACTCCCTAGGCGCGCTGAAGATTTGCCAAGGTCGCGTGGCTCAATTACTTTCTGACCGTAATTTAACAATGGGCGGCGCTGTGTGTCAAGACGCACACTTAAATGGTTGAAGAAGGCCCATCTGCAATAGCTGCATTTGTCGATAGTTTTCTACCTGCCATCTAACATGTGCAGCTATTGCAGATGGGGCCTTTTTGTATAAACCCTCGTATTAGCAACTGATTTTTAAAAATCTAACCAGAGTTTATATTTCTCTTATTTAGTCCCAATTCAGCTGTAAATTTTGTGAAATAATCTTGTATTTAGCTAATCATGCAAAACTAAAAATGAGGCCATCTAGAGTCAAACTTATCCCCGAGTTCAAGGCTGATATTCTGAAAGTAAGTCTAACTTTAGACTGGGGTTAAACCAGGGTTCAGTCCTAATGAGTGGACCTTTTTCCTTTTCAAAAGACCTTTGAGAGTTTAAATGTACGGGTGGAGATTATCTCATGTAGGGCCCTTCTGGTCCAAACATGAGGGAATTTCGCTCATCCATTACAGGCCATTTTTAGAGTAAGTTTGGAGGAAAAGGTCCACTCATGTAGGACTAACCCTGGTTTAAACCAAGGTCGAAAGTTAGACTATACATTTTCAGAATACGCGAGCCCAAATGTTTTCATGTTTTGACGCCCATTTACAAACCCGCGACAACCGACGACACAGGCGTTTTTGGGAACGCTGTATTTAAGAGTCCGATTTTTTAAAATGTCTCTAAAATAAGTCTTTCATAATTTTTAAAAGATCGCCTTCGTAATAAAGTTGTAACCATAAACACGTATAAACTATAAACTAAAAACTCTCACTATTTCATAAAATTTAATCAGAGAATTGAAACCAGGATAAGATCATTGATTCAGTAAAGCTCTTTAATAACTTGAACCCCCTGTAAACGAAGCCGTATTGTAGATTACACGGGGTCTGCCAGATCTGTTGTTATATTAAAGTACGGTTTTTGAAAATCATTCAGCTATGAGGCAAAACAAAAAACAATCAAAACGAAATTCTTGCAGTGCGGGAGTTGGAGAACTATTTCTGTATTGTATTTGGAACTAAAACATGTCAAAGCATATATTTGCTTATGATATTCAGGTATCGGTATTACAACAGGCATACAAATTGTCCTAGGTAATATATATATATATATATATATCTAATATATATATTATATATATATATATATATATAGATATACTATCTCTATCTATATATATATACCGCAAAAAGAGGTAATGGTATTTGTGTTGTAGATCTAGGAGCACTTTCCCTGTACACAAGCAGGGGTCCGCCTCGTGATTTTTGAAAGTGGCAATCAATGATATTTAGGGATTTAAACCTGCGTCTAATTACACTGTTATACGGGGTCCTAATTGCATCGCTTTGACTCTATGCCATTTGGGATATTGCCTACTACTAACCGTCTTACCTCTATGGACGAAGCCAAGTCGGTCTAGATTCGCCCTCTAGTGTTGAATCGTAAACAGGTACTTCCGGTGTTTTTCTGATTAAACATGGACAATTAATAAATTCATTTAGTTGGTTTATAGATTGGCTTGTCAATAATTTATGATCTGCTACGGATGTTTAATTATAACAGACTTGCTCTTATAAATAATTAGTTTGTGACATTGTCCAGACATTATGATTATTATACAGGCGATGCAATGCAGAAGTTTACTCATTTTTGTTGTGGCTTTATGAAAAATCTAAAAGGACGTCTCTGTAAGTCATATAATTATTGCAAAGAGCCACTTCCTGAAGTCTAAATCTTTTTTTAAATTGGGGGGGGGGGGGCACATGCCAACACAAGTTATACTCATCTGATGAAATTATCCATTTTCCTAACTGTACATATCTGCGTAACTTGCACCAGTTTCTGTCTACGCCAAATCAATAAAGAGTGAACAAGACAGGTACATTGGTTTGCTAGTTTTATTGTCAAGATAGTTTGGCTTTTATTCTCATAGTCAAGAACCATATATCAAACGATAATTAAGTATATCTCTCTATTCATCAAGCAGTGTAATACATTTATTTTTCATCCCAAGCTGTTTCCGCAATAATCATGATTATGTTTTTTCAAGAACTGCAAAACATGTAATTAAGTGTTTCTTCTAAGAGAATTCTAACAAGAGGAAACAGTGGAAGAGACTCGCGAAATTCAAAATTAGATATCATTTTAAAATTGTCAGCATTTAAAATTTGCTCTTGGTTGATGGATTTTGAGTATGAGTATAATTAGGTAAATTTTTCATTTTGACAATGCAGGTTGTTAACCAATGGAGGCTTTATTATTCACGCATTATTGTTTTGGTGTAAATTGAAACTAATGCCTGTTACCCAGATGTGTACAGTCAGGAAAATAGGTGGTTTTACTAAACATGCTAAAATTAGTATAACTCGTGTTTGGCACGAGCAAATTGAAATATTCCTTTTTGAATTTAGACATTCAGAAACTGTTCTTTCTTATAAGGAACTCCTTACAGATTTTTACTAAAATACAATGAAAATGAGTAAACTTCTTTTTGAATCACCCTGTACAGACACAAAAGTACGATAATATGTAATAGAAACGACACACTTATAGGCAAACAAACGTATGTAAGTGCATAAAATTAGTATGTGTGTATGTATGTATATATGCGTATGTGTGTGCATAGGGATGTATGTATGTATGTAATGTGTATCTATGATATCTATCTGTTGTTGTATCTGGCTTTCTCTGTTTTTATCTATGCGACTACCTATTTAAGCTTATTTATCTACACATGTTAATTAGTTTCTTTTCTCAAAACCATCTACATAAGACATCAGTCTAGCCATGTACTTCCATCTCTTCCTGACTTCAGCGGCTCATTCTCTACATTGGCATACCTACCTATGATTTTCTGTGCTTTCTTTACGTCTACGGTAGAAAAATAGTAGCACCAAAATTATTGTAATTATTGCTGCAAGGCCAAATGTTACTCCAAGACCAACTCCAACTGGGCTGTATTTTCTTGGCGGCAATTCTTGAGCGTTTCACCCGTGAGCATTTACCACAGTCAGTTTATCAGCAATGGTAGAAGAAATGTCTTACTATCCCCGTTCATCCGTTGTACACGCGGGTGGGATTTCCCTGGTGATACAAAATAGCTGTTATACGAGATGCCACTGCTGTCGGGACTAGCTCTCATTATGTGAAGGTATTGATAAAGAACAACAAAGGGGCTACACAAAGGCTCAAGGCCCGGTTCTGTGTACTATTGGTTACAAATCAATTGCAACTTTAACCTTTGTTACCTATATGGTGAACAAAATGTACAATACCTTTAACAATTGTAGCCATTAAATGCAAAAATGATTGTTCTGATGGTGGATTTTCTTTTTTTTTATTCTGATTACATGACTGCAACCAATATAAAAAGTACATACTTACATACAACATAACGAAATATTACCAATCCCACATACCGACAGGGTGTGAGTTAGTTTCATCTATATAGATCTATATATATATATAAGATTATATATATATATAATATAGAGATAGCTATAATTTATCTCTAGATATATATATATATAGAGATATGATTATATATATGATATATATATATATAAACAAAACGATGAGCATGACGATAAAGCTAATGATATGAGGAAAATATTAGATGCTTATGAAGACGACAAACCTAAATTGAGGGATTACCATCACGGATTACCAGGTAAGCTAAATAGGAGAACGAGGTGATGATATTTAGACGGACCAAAACTGGGAAGCAATTACATTGCGTTTGTTGGTTTAATATTGCAGCACAGCTTACTTCGGTTGAATCTGCTCTTTTGAGCGGAATTGCCCCGTGGACATTTATCAAGCGTATAGTCGTACTCCCTCACACAAACACACCAAGCATCATACGTTGCTACGCGCCCATTTGTCTCACAAATGATTGAGAGCACTTCCCCCCGACGTTTCTATCATCCACAAGAATGCTCCATTGATTTACAAAGGGTACGGATACTGGTGGATCAAAGTAATAAAGCCGACAAGAAAAAATAATTCATAATTTGTTATTGAAAAGGTATAAATCTGCCAGTTAGACAACATGTTGAAATAATATGCGAATACACATGGATAAGAAAACAATACATGATAGTGTTTATAGAGATAGCTAGATCAAGTTTCAATCATTTTTCTTACTTCACTACTTCTTTGATATTCGTGACAGTGATTGATGTAAGGACTAATACTTGCATTCATTTAGGACCAAGGATGAAGTACATCACTGCTTACGAAAAGAGGAACCCAGTGCTATATATATTTAAAAAGGCCCATTTGGTTGGATTTCAAACATCCCTCGTCGTTTTGTATTACAAATGGTCTTCCTTTAATTGTTGACAAATTAACCAAAGTCATGCAAAATGCTTTTTTGATCATCAAAGAAATTAAGAGGAAATATTTTCACCTTTCGAAAATTTCCTCATACCAACTACTTTCTCACTGATAAAAATTTCACTTTTAAAAATTGAATTAACCAAATTAATGAATGGACAAATATGCCACTAATGTGTCCCTTTAGTGCATGACAAAAGTATATGACAAACTAAATGACAAATAATGCATCATAATCTGTCATTTTTTAGGGAAACTGATTAATTGTAATAAAAGAAACTATAAATTCTTAAATTCATTTGTCACACAATAAAATGTAGTTGCAATGCACTATTAATTACAAGTATTAATTTTTCATGCCATTTTTGAAGTCGAGCAGTTTTTCAGTCATTAAAATAGATGAATTTCGTTCAAAAAGTATCAAAATAACAAAGATAAAAAACACAAAAAAACACCATAAAATTAAAAAAAAAAAAAAAACCAATTTGTATGACCTATTTTGATTTGTCAAATATAAGCTCATTTTCTTGACAAATATCTTTCAGGGATATATTTTAATTTAAAACATTATAAAGGACAAAATTAATTAAAAGAGGACATTATGCTTTGGTAGTTCGTATGTACGTGCTTCAAAACTAGCAAAAATTTTATTCATTCGTGACGTACTAGTAGAACCATAATTTGAAATGTCATGTGCGACATTTCGGCGTAGGACCCCCATATGTGCAAAAAAGCGCACATCAGCAAATCATGGCTTGTAATTTCCACGCACGATTACGCCACAGGAAATGCTGGTTACTGGTTGACCGCATACATTGCCTAGTTTGGCGCCCTATGAACTCACTAAATAAACAGTTTACCAACCCTAAAATGAAGGCATACCTATTCAATTCATATGAAGCAAACAACCAAGCAAACAATGACCTATATGTACATTTAACACTGATGTTTTGAAATATAAAATATGTTGACTATACGATTAAAAATACATTTTCTACGGTTTTTAAACAAGATTCATGATGGTAGATATAAATAAAAAATATTTTTCTAGGTTCCTTAAGACATAAGTGTAGGGAAACCATAGAAATTTGAGGTTTGATTTTATTCATACAAAATGTGGCATTTATGTACAAGATTATAAAATGCACATATTTTCCCATGTATTATGCAGTTGTGAAGGTGAATCAATCATGGATGCGCGATTTGTTGAGAATACTGACAATCACTGTTACCTAAAGACTATGCTCCAAAAAGGTCACCAGTTTCAAAATCCAAAAAGACCGAGATACTCAACTGCATTTTTCCTCTGCGCCGGCCTAAATGAATATCGGAAATCAACTGATTTTAAATTATTAAAAATCGTTCTTTTCAAAAGGACGTAGATAATTTATAGCCAAATCTCTTTGAGGGAGTTTTGGTTCATAAAGGTCAAATCACAACCCTACCAAATTCACAACATTGAACAAATGAGGGGTGTAATCATAGGAAATAGAATACGGTTTTTGCTTTAAGCATATTGTAAATACAGGGAAGCGGAATGTAACTGCAACCGGAGGTGATTCATAGTGATCAATGCTTGGTGGCCACCTTTTATTCAAAGGATCGTAATAATTTATTAATATGCCATTATGCATTCAACACAGCTTCTTTTAAATGCTGGATGTATGTAGAGTGAACTGAGTCAGTATAATCGGTTTTACCACAAAATGAGTGCCCCCACCCACCCCCCCCCCCCCCCCCGCATTATTGGTTTAGAACCCATGGAAAATATGTATTTTAAAGGCGTACGTAATCAGTGTGATTCGATAATAAAAAAAGAGCTATAAACAATCACTATTTTAGCCAGTATTTGTGGAGTTTTTAGGTGGTTATCTAAACATACTCTACAGTGATAAAATTCAAAGCGCTAATTGCATTTTAGTCCAAATTGGTTGAAATTTTACGTACAGCTCACTGTCAGCACATACAATCCATGGGGACTTCATAATTTGTATAGTACTGAGCTATTTCTTCTTTCTTACAAGAAAAAGTACATACTGATGTTTTTCAAACGTATTTTTTTTCACTATTAGATTTTTCTACAATATTTTTTTATTATTTAGCGCATTTCGATGATTAGTACCTCGTAATTGTGGCGTCGTAATTTTGCATTAAAAGTTCACAGGGGACACTTCTGTAAGAGTTGCAACGAGAGATTTTGTGGCACTTAACAGAATGTGTCATAATAGTAAGTTCATATAGATTAGAACTCTAAAGATTTACCTTACCTTGTATTATGCTACAGAAAATGTCTTAAAAGACGAGACAAAAAAGTATTTGATTGGCTTATAATTCAATGTAAAACCAAGGCTGAAATTTTGTATGTGCTCCTATACAACAAATTAGCAATTCACCCAATTTTTGTACCAAAAAACATTCCTCAGCTTATCTTCCCGATGGGGTTATTTTTGATGGAAAGATTTACATCAGGACAAATTAGAACTCTTCACACTTTTTTCGGACACTTGATATGTGAAACTATCTTCGTTGCCCTTTAATAAAAACATCTTAGTTGAAACCAAATCACCGCTATGACCTTAAAATATTTGTGCAAGATTTGACGTGTTTGATATATGCCTTTGCCTTTTTGAATGTTGATATACATTTTTTTTTTCATAAATATAC
Source organism: Ophioderma brevispina (assembly GCA_023653785.1). Lineage (NCBI taxonomy): Eukaryota > Metazoa > Echinodermata > Ophiuroidea > Amphilepidida > Ophiodermatidae > Ophioderma > Ophioderma brevispina. Next base: position 64,298 of record JAMKCH010030226.1, read on the forward strand.
CATTGCAGTATATAAATACAATGAAGGTGCTATAGCCAATGTCGACACAAAACACGTCGAAATACATGACCCCTGAAATCTCCACGAGGCATGCACAACCCCAGAAAATTACATTCGTGATTACATGCGTGATAATGAAAACGCAAATATGGAATTAACTTTAAAAACATTCGCTATCAAATTGCAACCCTCAACAAATGAAAAATTAATTGAGAGCCAGTCTAAAATAGACGCCATGTATCACCTCTGGATAGGCATTTTGACTCCTGTAAATGAAAGATGACTAGGCCGGGGGGAGTTACACTGGTATTGTCAATTTAATTACGACATCCAAACATACTCATTTGTGACATGATATTGGGCGCATAGAGACGTTAGTGTACTGCAATGGAGGCTTCGTACATTTAAAATTGCTGTATTCGCTTGTAATATTTAACCAAAGGCACTAATCATACTTATTAAAAAATTAATCAAAAGATGCTGACTAATAAGTTAAAAACAGCATAGGCGAAACCTGCAGTTGATGCGTTTGTAGTGATTCACATGTATAGAATTTACATTGAAACTGAGACTTACGAAGGCATGTACGGATTTATAAGTTACATTGTCGAAGGGAAAACAATAATCTTTGATAGAATTATAGTTTACAGTTTTGGAAAATCCTGGACAATTCAAGGATTAGAATTTAATAGTTTCGTAAACCCTGCAATGCATGCATAATTATGTTCGGAAATGAAGGCATTAGCTATGAGTGGCAATATCAAATTGATTACAATATCAGCGAATTAAAAGTTGAGGGATTATCGGTTTATGCGTAAATGGAAAATGAATAACCCCCCCGTGTTGTTGAACACCCCACATTACAATAACTCTATCTATTTACACCATGTCTGTCTTATGATGTACTTGTGTGACTTCATTTCTTATTATTTCTTTATTCCGTCATTGCTTGTGTGTCTAATTTTCCATTTTTGTGTGGTCTATGTTTAAAACAAAAGAGACACAAAGATACTCTTAACTTGGGGTCTGCTGTCTGCGTGGTACATGTCCAAATGTAAATATTGGAATGTTTATTTATTGTTAAAGGACACTCTATACCAAAAAGGTTACATGCGGTAATTAATTAGGAACATATGACAGAAACAGATAACACAAAAGTACCGGTTAAGCTGATGTCCTCATCAATGAGGCAATAGTACCAAACATTCATGAATGAGTTTTAAAAATCGACCAAATATAAATGGCACTGACGTTTTCAAAGAAGTCATAGTCATACTTTAAGTGCCACTAATCGTATACGGGTCCATTCCCCTTTTCAATTACAGTAAATTCGTTCACACGCGTATGAATAATTATGAATTAAATGGCTGCATGGCCGGTTACATGACCGTTATAAATAACATAACATGCACGACGGTCTTTAAGCGTAGACATCAAATTCACTTACCATTGAGTAGATTCTACGTCCCTGACACAGATAAACACAGTAAGTGACGTTACAGCGACGATCTAAAATGCCATTTACAGATTCGTTCAAAGGATCTCCTCCGTTTCTCTCACTAGCAGATTACAAACCACGGCCTCATTGGTTGCACGGACTCCGGACGGGGTTTTACACCTGCAGTAGTCTCGTTGTAATATATCACAAGTCCCAGGACGCCTGCAGATGCCTGCGACACGGTCAATAGCGTTTTTTTTTTATAATAATTATATCTGGATAATAGGCAACCCCGGCCGTGCTCAAATGAAGCGTAGTAATATTCGAAGCTATTCCAGATATATCCCTGTTGTATAGAGCCTTATAGTTGGCATGAAAATCCGTTTCCTTGGCAAACTCAATCGTAAGTCGGACCATTATTAAGTATTCATACTTCTAAGAATCACTTTTTTTATAAAATTTAAAGCACAATGTGTTACGCTTGACACTGCTTTTAGAATCGTAACTACATCATTCAACTACCTCGACCTTTTGATTTAAAATGCCCCGGTGTGATATATTGGAAATTCAATCAAGTGAGCAATGTGTACACAAGATCTTCGCTTTTTCTCCGTCTGTTAACAAACTGGGTATCTCCCTAAAACGACTGCACACACTGGGTGGGTAAAATTTAACTCTTGCCAGTAATAAACAGGAAACAAAAAAACAAGGACCACCCACAACACACGAATGTGTCAATTAAGACAGGAATCGAAACCGGAACGTTTGTTTTTTTGAAAAAGGATACGTAATAAATTGAACCTAAGTTTGCCGAAGAGAGCCGTTATCTTTGTTCAGAATATATCTGAATCTCAGATGAAGTGTTGGAAGTAGAATGATTAGAATAAAACCAGATAGAGCATTAAGCCTTGGATATAGTTAAATAAACGATGAGCCGGTCCTAGTGTTAGACGGCAATGGGCAGGTTGGTGAAGCAGTCAAACAGATCCCTTTCAACCTTATGAGGCCGGGGTGTTCGACTCTTGTGGAGCCATTGCCGTACGTTAGTTGGTTGCTGAGCCATAACTAGTCTATGAGCCAGTTTCTGTTCGGGTCTTAAAATTCGAGTTGTTGCACCACCTCTGGTGATAAGTGTCCCAAATATATCACCTTGAAGGGGTGTCCCCCCCGACTAGGATTAGGTATGTTCCCGCCTCGAGAGTTGCCCACATCAGCCGCATACTGCTTTTTCAAAATGGCCGCATATGGTTTTACGAAAAACTGCCATTGATTTTCATTATAGACTAGGAATTTTATCAGGATAACGGAAATATTTTTACCTTTCTTGAAGTGTACTTAAACATTTAAGCGTCCAAGATGGGCGCCAAAGGAGGCCATGTTTTGTAAAGTACTAAAATTCGGTCCAAATTGATGGGGTAAGAATGCGAAGTTAAAATTTTGAGAGCACCAATAAGAGAATTAATGACATTGTTATCCGACATGATTCTTATCATGAGGGCGGGCCGCGTGATACCCGCTCCGGGGAATAAATCAAGAAGAAATAAACCCATTGCACATTTCTTTTTCGGACATTAATAAGAACGTACGGAAAATATATTAACATATTTCCCCAATTTTCTCTCGTACCTCTGGACAATAGCAGAACCTTTAACCGAGTTGACGTGGGGAAGGAAGAGATCTCGTCGGTTAGAAAAGGAGAAAGAGCCGGTGTTGTACAAGTCAGCAGAAACAAAGATAGCAACTGATGTGCTCGAAAGAAAGCCAGTGGCCAGTAACGGGCCTGCCCGCTCCTACGGGGCAAATTTCCCAGTTGGAACCACTTTGCACCTCTGGGGGGGCAAAAGGCCAATTTTTCCCAGGTCAGAGGGATAACTAAAAAACGGCTGTTTTTAGCACGTTTTTGCAATTTTTCCCGGCCAAAAGTCGTCAGGGGGCAACCTTGCCCCCGCCCCCCCTCGTACGCCACTGAAAGAAGTTAGGGGGCGCGCATTTATTCAAATTTTCCTTCTACATATAGACATTTTTTCACTTCTTCATAAGCTATTTTTATATGTTTATGGTGAGGAGGAAAACACCGTATGACGTCAATGAGTAGTCCTAAATACAGTCCACACCCATTTATTATGATTTTATGTATCGGTTGAGAGAGCTGTTGTCTTCCTAGAACTTTATAGAGTCGTTTAAATTACATATATGGGCCAAAGTTAGTAACCAGTTATAGTAATAGGCCTCTCTTGGGCACCAAGTCAATACCCCACTTAATATTTTGTACATCGTGGAAATGATTTTAGGGTCATTATGAAAGTGTTGTTTAATAACGTCGAAAAGAAGGGTAGGCTGCTTTTCTTCCTGAATTTGCGTCCCATTAGAGCGAATATAATCACAGGCTCTTAAAAAAACAAGCCTGGTACGTCAAAAATATAAATGTACTAAATTCCTTTTGGAGCTCCCAAAATTCAACCATGCCCTTATTCAACATTTGCATTTCTAAGTTCATTTATCAAAATATGATCCTTGGGCGGCAATATTGGACGCCTAGATGTTTTAAGCCCCTTCAGGAAGTTAAAACTTGATTTCGCGTAAGTCGGTGATAAAATTTCTATCTGTAAGAAATAATAATGACGGTTTTACATAAAACAGATGGCGGCCATTTGAAAGGACAGGACACCGCTGAACAGTTGCAACTTTTTAGGGCGGAAACATACCTAATCATAGTCAGGAGACATTCCCCTTCAAGGTGATATATGGGCAAATAATTCACAATTGGGTTTGCCAACGAAGATCAAAATTCTGATGATGGCAGCGCATGACAACCGTGCTCGTGGTTTCTGCAACTTTGGCTCCTCCCAGATCTAAACTCAGATACCTTACTTGTGTTTCTGTGTTTATTCGCTGTGTGTAGCAGCGGATTGTTAAAATCAAATATTATTTTATTTAAATATAAAATCCAAGCAGGACTCATATTGCCAAGGTTATGCAAAGACCATATGATAATAGATTAGCTGTGTCTGTGAACATTGATGTTAAGTGCATGGGAGATTTGATTTCAACGTCTTCCTCGCATATCCTTAGCGGTAAGCGTGAAGAGTACATGGAAACATTGGTTCGAAAATACGAAAAAAATACTTGGAACCAGCAATTGTATGGAACACCGTTTCACTAAAAATATAATTCGACACATGCGTCTTTCAATACACCATATAGCTAAAGTTCAAATACGATGTAAAGACGCTCTTAATTTAATATTGTTGTAGTAACTCAATGGAATTAAACCGGGTTACAAAATTAATTTTTCTGAGAATGCTAATGCGCCGTGCCGGATACTATTTGAGGTTTATAAAACAACACATCGTTTTCGGTCTCTAATAATGATGTAATAGAAAACAAACAAGTAATAGAGGGCCAATAGTAGAGAAAGCACATAAAGTCATATAGGGACAGCCACGAGTTATAGAAACACATGGTCGTCGAGACACAACCACAAAGTCATTAGAGAGCAAATGTTTATAGAAAGACAATGTTAAAGCTAACCAAACGTCAAGAGAATTGTTACAGCGACAAAGTCACAGAGACATGTTATAGAAAACACAAAGTCATAGAGACCCGATGTTATAGGAACACAAAGTCATAGGACACGATGTTATAGAAAACACAAAGTCATAGAAACCCCGATTGTTATTGAAACCCACAAAGTCAGGAGCACACAGTTATAGCAGCAAGTTCAACAGCGAATGTATTATAGCCAACAAATCACAGACGACTGTTATAGAAACACAAAGTCATAAGGATCAATGTTATAAAAAACAGAGTCAGAGTGACAAACACCATATATGCCAAATCACGCGTATAATGATCGTGTTTCATATAGAGCGATACACGCTAACACAAACACTCATTTTGTTACATTAAGACACACGGTGGTGTGTCCACCAACGTTTTAAAAATAACAAAACTAAAAAAACACCAAAAAACAGCCCAAAAAAAAGCATTATTAAAAACAGCATGATCCAAACGACACACACCGTGAGATATTAACAGAAACAAACTTCCCTTTGTTTTCCGCGCGTTTGACGAGAATACGCACTAGGTGCCACAATTTATTTCATCAATAATAACATAACGCTCGCATATACAACCAGAGCTAGGGTATTTCACCCACAAACGTATATTGGACACATTTCATGTGCAAACATATGAACAAGAAAAAAGGACCGAGAATTAGAAGTACTTTCAAGCGGTCCACTTATAATGATTATTATTAGTGGAAAGTGCGAAACTTTTACAAGTGGTCTCACAGGACCTACAGCCTTTATACGAAATGGATAGTAGCCTAAACGTAATTACAAAGTTCCTAGTTCTCATCATGATGTTGCCCTTAGTGATAATATTGAAGATAATTCACTATATGCAAAGGCCAAGAAAATGACGTTTAACGGGATTCTTTTTGTTCAACAATTATACTGACACATCACTACCAAATTTGCGTTACATGCTATAAGCTTCCTTCGGGGCCGAGGGGGCCGAGCGGTCTAAGCGTTAGACGTTATTGATTTACTTCTGGATAGTCTCTTGTTGTGGGTTCGAGTCCGCGGTTAGCCACGACTTTCAGCATATTAAAATACACGAGAGTAAGATCATTCTCTTGACTTACGGTCACCTTGGCCATTGAAGGTTATGGAATGGAAGTATAACTCATCTATAGTTCAAACTTTCCCAAATCTTTCTTATATTATGTATTTCGCAGTATTCAGTTATGTCAAGATCACACGGCAACATAAAGAAGAGTTTTTTGGGCAGTGTGATTTTGACATTAAATGCATCTGCAATAACATCTAGTATAAAACAAATGCATTAAACTGAAACATTACTAGAAAATCATTCATCTTAATTGAAGGAGAAAGAGAAAATGACACCGCGACTTTGTATTAGAACTGAATAAATTAACTAAAAATAATTGAGAAAGCATTCAACAAATAATAAACAAGTGAAAAACCTGGGGCCATTTCACTCCCCTTTGTGCTATTAAACATCATCACAAGGTGTCAAATCTCATTTGGGCGGCATTTTTAAAAGCGCCCGCCATTAGGAATACCCTTTAAATGGTGAATGTGACCGCTTCTATACATTTGACATCAACAAATATAGCAATACCAACTGACAAACTGGGCCATTTTGGAAACCCCATTTTTGGCTAGTAAAACTTCATTTTGAGGTGTTACCTTATATTTTGGTGGCCATTTTGAAAAGCGCCCTTCATTAGAATACATTTAAGTGGTGAATGTAACCACTCTATACATTTGCCATCAACAACTATAGGAAACACTGAAAACTGGACCATTTTACCCCATTTTAATGGCAATTAAACATTATTATAAGGTGTTAAATACATTCGTCAGGCCATTTTGAAAAGCGCCCTCCATTATGAATGCATTAGTGGTGAATGTGACCGCTCTATACAGTTGACATCAGCAAAAAGCAAAGCACTGACAAACTGGGCCATTTCACTCCATAAGTAGCTAGGAGAACATCATTATGAATTTATTATGTGCTATAATTCATTGGCTGCCATTTTGAAAACGCCCCCATTAGGAATACATTTAAGTTAGTGAATTTTTGAACGCTCTATCCCTTTGACATCAACAAATATAGGAAACACTCACAAAAATGGACCATTTCAACCCCATAATGCCTATGGAACGTCATTTATGGTGTTTAATTGGCATTTTGGCGGCCATTTTGAAAACTGCCTCTAGCGAACAAAGTGCCGGGGTATCAAAAGTCTACCCTCACTTTATTGGTATGTCTGATGGTCTATTCCATGTCTGTGAAGAGTAACTTTAGGGAAAATCTCATGAACAGGGGAACCCACACAGCCAAAGGACTATTCGATTGACACAGCTATTAATGTCACAAAAAGAAAGAAAAATCTACCAAAAAACGTTGGCAACGTAAAAAAACACCAAGTTTTTCAAAAGGAGTACGAGCTATTAAAGTTATAAATCTAAAAGATAGCACAAGTATACTCAAGTGCGTCTGCCCCATTGGCAAAACTTGTCCCATTTCTTCTACTGCAAAAGAAAAAATTGCCCCTTCCCACTATCACCTCATACAGCCTAAGTATACAATTGAAGATTTCATCTTGAGGCGCATGATGTAAGACCGAGTTCAAAACAGTTGCTCTCTGTGAGACAACCAGAGCAGCGGGAACCTTCCTTCGTCTTTAGACTCTTCTTCTACCGAGAGAGATGAGGTCTCTGAATCATTGAAATAAGACCAACCAACAATAAGAAAGCAAGCCAGAAAACAAGCGAAACTAAGCAATATCAACTTGAAACGTATTCAGGTCAGAAACCGACGACCTTTTACACAAGACATAGGAAGTACTAATTCCAACTCAACTGCAAATATAACCTTAAAACAAGAACAGGTTGCAGTGGGAATTATGTAAATCACATTGGGTATAATGATGATGTTCCTTAAGAAAATGGACGTTCTCAACCAAAGGAATCGGAAAAGAAAGGAAATGGGACCAGTTTGCCAATGGGGCGGAAGACGCACTTGAGTATACTGGTGCTATCTTAGATTTATTAACTTTAGATAGCGTCGTACTCGTTGTAAAATTGGTTTTTGTTTTTTACGTGGCCAACGTTTTGGTAGAATCATAGACACAAACATGTTTTTAAAATGTGTCGTAGGTTAAGATACGCCATACATGAAATAGCGCTTCATTTTGGTTTGTTTGTGTCTGTTTTTTTTAATTTTTCTTTTTTTATATTAATATTTAAAACAGAATGATTTTACAGTGTTGGAGCGAGTCCGGAGCTAAGGAGCCAAAGCCGAGTCTGAGTCCATCAGCGTTGAGTCCGAGTCTGAGTCCGGGTCCATCGGGCCCGAGTCCGAGGTCTGAGTCTGAGTCCATGGGACCTGAGTCCGAGTCCGAGTCCAGCAGGTCAGAGTCCAAGTCCACTAAGCATGAGTCCGAGTCAAAGTCCAGAGAAGGGGGCTCAGTCGGAGTGTTGAACTAATTTAGACACCTAAATAGTGCCTAATTAAACATCCCTATAGTGGGATTGGAACATTACTTGGACAGGAGTTATGCACACCGCATGTAAGGGAAACAAGCAGCACAGATGATTACTTTGGCCAATTACGATCCTAGAAACGATGTGCAACATTCCTCCTGGCTCGCGCAGCCCTGCATGCTCGTGTTTTTACCTGTCCAACAAAATAATCCGGGCACTGTATGTACTTTTTCAAATATATTTATTTATGGTCTAAAATGTAGGACCTGGTAGCTGATCACGTAGCAAATTACCAGAAAATAAATTTAATCAAGTATATTTTATTTCAAATAAACATTTAAAGTTAAAATTTATAATCAGAATCTCTCAAGTTCAAGTCTTTTTTTTGAAAATTCAATATCTATATAGCTTCTAGTTTCATGTTAACCTATGTGCGGCTTATTATAACGTGCGTCCCTACTGGGCAATTACGCGAGTATATTTTCACATACAAATAAACATTATGTACGAATCTAGATAGCTATAGTAGTCAACAAAAAATTTAAGGTTGTTTGGGGACGAGAAGGCCACCATGGCAAATACATGGCCTGGCAGTCTATTAAGGTTCACACTTCTGTGAGACTGCGATTATGGCAGCCCTTGGGTATTTGCAACTACATGTAGCTGTGTGAAGTGGGAGGGCTGGCTAGACTTTACACCGAAGGATTTGAAGCTGTACTTCGAATGAACATGATAGAATGAAACTGCTAGGGAGTTAGGGAGGGAGCAAGAGGAGGATATAAATAAACACAAATAGCTAATCTGACAAAAATGAACAGAAAAATACCTAGATAAAAACATTAAAATTACTTTTGTGAAATAAATGTGAAATTGATTATAAAAAACATGTTATGCAATAATTAAAAAATAAAAGATGTGTGTGCAAGGCTAAGCTCACAAATTTTCAATTATTTTTTGATTAAGTTGAAAATTTCTTACCGGACGCAGCCGGACTGCATTTTGAGTCGAGTCCACTGGGGTTGAGTCCGAGTCCAGCAGGTTAGAGTCCGAGTCCATGGGGTGCCTGAGTCCGCGTCCATGGGGCATGAGTCCGAGTCAGAGTCCAAGTCCACTAAGCATGAGTCCGAGTCCAAGCCGACTTGGACCGAGTCCGACTAGCGCCAACTCTGGTTTCTATGACGGTTGTATATACTATATGACTTTGTGTACTTTGTGTGTTATAAATTGTTCTGCGTTTGGTGCTCTATTTATTTCTATAGCATTGGGTTTCTATAACTTGTGGCTTATAACCTTTGTTCTCTACAGCTTGTGTTTTTATAACATAGTAACTCTTAGGGGAATTTGTGTCTTGACGGATTACTCTGCAAACACCGCAAGTTGCAAAGGCAAACGCAAAGGGTGTGAGGCGAGATGTGAAAAACGGTCGCGAGAGGTGGTCTGATAATGGAGCTGTTGTTACTTGGCTTTTGAAAAACTCTAGAGTCTTGGAATAATGAGGCTGGTCAGGGGTTAATTTGTTCCATTCAGGTGACAGTTTGTGGAAAAAAAGAGTGCTTTGAAGCAGTCCTTTTTAGGCTTGTAGCGTTGTGGACTGCTTGCTGTGTACGTGTCTGGAAAGGAGTTGGGCTGGTTGCACAAAAAAATTGACGCTGGTATGGCGACATGATCATAAACGGATATGTGACATCATAGGAGGCGTGCTGCTTTCATTATCAGATGTAGAGAATCCAATCCAAGTTGTTTCAATATTTTACAACACTGCTCGAAGAACTATAGTTCCTACATGCAAACCTCGCCGCACGGCGTTGTACCCCTTCCAGTTTGTTAACAAGATCAGAAGTATGTGGATCCCATACGGTCCCTGAGTACTCCAAATGCGGGCGAACCAAAGACATGTAGGCATTAGAATGAATGTTCCGCCGAATAACACCAAAGACTTTGTTGGCTTTGGAGATAGCAGAATTCACGTGCTCATTCCATTTCAGGTCATGTGATAAAATTACTCCCAAATACGAATGTGACCGTGTTTCTTTTAATGTTATGTTCCCTAATCTATACTGATGAGTGGAAGAGGTTCTGGCATGAGAAAATTTTAATACAAAACACTTATCAACATTAAAATGCATTTGCCATGTGTGTTGCCAGGTGGAGAGGGTGTTGAGATCAGTTTGGAGTTGTTTCAGGATTTCTAATCTGTCTATACAAAACGCAAAAAGGCGAACCTCGGACGTGATGTTATTGGGGATGTCATTTAAATAAACCAAAAACAAAAGGGGGCCCAAGACTGTGCCCTGCGGCACGCCCGATTTTACATGGACCCACCCAGAATGGTCACCATTGACAACTACCCGTTGCTTGCGTTTTGTAAGAAAGTTAGAAATCAATGTATGTGTTTTACCAGTTATGCCGTAAGTGTTGAGTTTATGTAGGAGTCTTTTGTGAGGGACAGTGTCGAACGCCTTCGAAAAATCCATACTGATCATATCCGAAGGCGTCCGACAGTCCAAAGATTTGGCCAAATCATGCACGGTGAGAATTAGTTGGCTTTCACAAGAATGTTTTGAGTGAAAGCCATGCTGTCTGTTTGTTAAAATGTTATGTTTGTCGAAGTGACGCATTATGTTGCTATGCAGCATGTGTTCAAAATACCTTACAACAAATTGGTGTCAATGACACTGGTCTATTAATGCCACTGCCCTATCCCCTTTCTTGAAAATTGGCGAAAATTTGATCAGTTGATTCTTTCTAAAACACTGGATCTCTGTGACTATTTGGTAAACGTCATTCTATTGTGTAATTCTTTCTGGCTCTATAATATTGTGGCTCCGGATTTGCATTTCTATAAAACATTGTGTTTCTATGCGCGTGTTTTCAATAACATTGGCTTTATTACTTTCCTGTTTGGCATTTCATGACTTTGTGTTTGGATCTCATATCACTTTCTGTTTTACAAGATTCTCTCTCTTTGTCTGTGTTTTTAATAGAGATTATATCTCTATTATTCTAGAGATAACAATTCTATACATTTTCTATCACACGACCAAAAGCCAATCGTTTCAAAATGGACCTTAAAATGACTGTTACCAATTTCGGACAAGTTAGCAAAAAGGAAATTTTAAAAAGTCTGGTTTTGAAACTTTCTCCTTTTACGGTTGTCCCAGAGAGGTAACGACCCAGTGAACTTATTTTTTGCGTGTAATCAGAGAGACGTGTGCACACCATCGCTTTGAAAAAATAACAGCGCTGCTGTAACGTAAGAATAATTATTGGGCCTCAATAAAATCCATGCTCACATCTGGTCCACACAGTTAAATACGAAAGAAACGTGATTGATATTTGGAATTTACATAAATGCTAAGTAAAAGGCAATGACATAAAACGGATACTGCTGGATTTATTTTGATGTGAGGCACGCTTCTCCGGGTGCTGAGAACAATGACATGTCTTGCGTTGGACCCAATTCAAAACGCATAACTAATCGAATTTCCCCTGGGAACTCACCTCGTCCAAAATTAGTTTTGTTTATAAAAACACTTTTCTGCTTCTCTAGCTATTGCCATGTGCTTATTAAATGCACGGAATGTGTTGAGCCTGACGTAATTGATTCCAGTTCGGGATACAAAAGTTACGGGCCAAAATTCACAAGATGACATTAAATCTTATATTGTTAGAGTTTTTGATTTGTAAAGATTCCATGTAGTATTTATTGTTTTCATTCATGACATTCATTTTTACTCTTTTCTAATCACGAAACCTTGAACACATTGAGTTTTTTTCAGCGAGTTCGTTTGCGAGAAAATGACTTAAAAGTTTAAACATTTAAAAAAAGACCCATATTTTTTTTAAGTTTAAACCTGCAAAATATCAATTTGAAAATCTTGAGGGCGCACTATTTTATAAATGTGCCAGTGTCTCTTTAAAACCTCTTTTCCTTTAATTAGATAGTCTAGTCTTTGGAGTACTTTCTGAAAACCCTTTTCTAATCTGTTTTGATTGTGAGGCGATCACATCGTATTCATAACGTAAGCATTGGAAACAATGCATAATAAAATAGTTATAAATACAGGAGAGACGGTGATATATTGTGTTTGAAATGAATAATGTCAGTCTTTAAGGAGGAAAGGGGATTTAATAATGAATTGTATCTTTCCACAGAGCGTCTGGCGTATATCACAGCGCTGGGGAAAACCAGGCCTGTTGCGGAAAAATGTGAGTTAGGGAGGGGTCATTACTTACAGATAGGGGAATTGCAGATCTAGGGAGGGAATCCGAAATGAGCGTAAGCGAGAGGGAGAACAGGCATTTCATCAAGGAGAGGGCGAATTTGAATTTTTAATGGAGAAATTTCATAAACCTGGGGGAATGCGAAATGTTTGAATGGAGCGCATGGATTTTTCGAGTCGAGTGGACAAGTCAGGTTGGTTTGACTTGTTATGACGGTATTTATATCATTTCAGCATGAAAATGCACTCAAGTGAGTGCAAACAAGTCCTCGTACTTCCTAGTGCAGAATGTTCTTGCAATATCCTCCACATTTGGTAGGATTAACCATTTGCTACTTGTACAACTGTGGTTTGGGCCCTTCTTTGGATTTGTATAAAATCAAACCCTTACTATTTTTCAAATGTCAGATTGTTTGAGAACTAAACATATTTGTTTCCTATAATAAATTGCAGGTTTTTTTTGGGATGGGGGACGGAGCGATTGAAACAAGCGATTTAAAATGTTCTTAAAACGTCGTTGTAACTGTCAGCGGGACTCGAAACGTGCTAAAGAACTGTTAAAAACGTAGTTTTAACTGTTGTGAGCGTTGGCCAGTTAAAACGTTTTAATGAATATTTTTAAAAGTGCTCAAAACAGTAGGGGATAGCACATTGACTTAAAAATAAGTATAAAGGTAGTAAGAAAAACGCAAAGGTGACATTAAATTCACTTTCGACTGCGGGATGTGGGGTATTTATATTTTGTTACATGCATGATTTTAATACACAAATTTTACATGACTTAAGGCATTTTTGAATTCGAAAAAAAAAAATGCTGCCAGGTGAATGGAAGACGATTGTTGTAGGAGCATTTAGCAGCCTTGGGTTATGTTACTGACCAAAAACGTGGTATACTCACAAAAAGGCAGCAAGTTGCAATTATTTGAATTATTTCGTCTTCCTATAACACATATCAAAGTCCCGGTTTTCGAATAGATATTAAATGCTTTTTTCAGCAATTTTCACTCGAAATAAAAATGTTGCAGGTTCATAACAGAAGATGTAGGAGTAATAGCTGCTTGTCTATTGAACTGAGCAAAGAAGTGTAATACGCAGCAAAAGGCAGCAATTGCATTTTGAATTCTCTTCAATGTGTTAGTAGTAAACTACATACACAAAAGTCAATAATTCGTATTATAGCATTAAATGATATTTGATAACCTTCGGGCACGCTATCATAAAAAAAGGAAAACAATCGGTTCAACGAACTCAATTTGTGATTTGACGGATAAGAGTTCGTTGTAAATAATGAATAATTTTAAATATGCAGGGTTCATCTTTGTTACAAATAAAACTTGCGGCACTTTTAGGTTAATGTGTAGCCAAAGATTCTTTCTTGATGTGAAAAATGGTGTTTATATTTACAAAATAACATTGACTTACTCGGTATCATAGCAGTTGCAAAAAGTATACATGGGTATATTTGTGAAATTAGATTGCGCTTCAACAAATATGCCTTTTGAAATTACACAGATATGCCTCAGTGAAACTATTAATGGGCACTTATTACCCTTTTTAATTTATTAAGGCATTAATAACTTGTATCAACAGTAATGGTTATAGGAGACGATATCTCTCATAATTTTTGTTGAACAAATCAGATACATTGATTTTAAGTGATAACTTTCCGTTTTGAGATGAAATTTCAGAAAATATAATTCTATTGCTTAAAATATTTCAATTGGAAAAACAACAATTGCTGTACAGTTTTCCTTTTTTAGATTTATTTTTTGGTCGGGTTGAAAATAGATTGCATCTATGCTTTGGTTTATACTGTACTTATATAAAATACAAATTAAGAGTACCTAACAGTACTGTAAACCAAATTTGCTTATTAAAATTGCGAACAACACAACAAAATGATAAAGTCACAATCAACACGCATGCATGCAATTACAAAGAGTGATTTAGTTAAACAATATCCCAAAGAAACTTGAAATGAATACTTCAACCACTTTATCTCCAGCTACGACTCAGCATGATGCTCAATTACCACATACGGCTCTGCATCCTCCATATTACTTTTAGATTTGGGAGCAGCTTGTTATCGACCACTATTATCTCAATTTCCGTGATAAGGTACATGCATATTGTAAAAGGCCGTAACATAGTTATATTCGTCGGTAATCTCGCAGGCGCTCGTGGCTTGCTGCTGTATTTGTTGTCGTCGATTTTTTCAGAAGGCTCCGTGATGCTGCTGGTTCTCTGTTTACAGAATTGTTGTTAGGTGTTGTGTACACGGACGGGAGCTGCCGGTTGTATTCTGTATACATTGGCCCTTTCGTGAACAGTGTTAACAGGCGAATATAATTTGCCGTCATTTCTATTTGCGTGTATTTTCGAGGATCAAGATAGAAGGAGAGACAGGGAGAGAGATAGAGAGTGAGAAGAGATTGCAGAGAAGTAGAGAGTGAGAGAGAGAACAAACATCAGAAGTAAGTCACGCATAAAGGAAAAACTACCTCTTTAAAAGGTATATGTTACTCTTCCGTAAACCGTATGAAAAAATAGGTTTTTGATCAATAAAGTAATAAATATTAAAAAACTAAGAATATATATAAATTATATTAACACGTTAGAATAGTGGGAATAAATTTTAATATGTATTTTTCAATATTTTACAATCAAATTACTCTCCTTTGATTTTGAAGAACTTTATGTTGGACTGAACATCAGGTTTGCAATCATCTGCTTTCATACGTGATTAATATCTAGGATGACAAAGCAAATCTTTACGTTAGCAAGACATCAATCTATATCGTCATTTATAACTCTGTATCTCTTCTCTTCCGGTTCTTGTATATCAGTTATTTTATCCATCTGTTGTCATTTCCTCGGTCCACATGACCAACAAGAGTATATCCATTTCAATCAATTGAATCTTTTCCATACACATCTTGCCCGCAGTTCTTAAATCGTATATATATCAGTACATCTCACACGGTCCCCGAGTGAGATGAATAGCGTTCTGTCTTTCCATGGATCTTTGAGTTAGTTGACATTGCTTTACATATTTGTTGTTGTCGATGTTTCTACACCACATGTCATTATTGGAATAATGCACACTGGTAATATACTCTACTCCTTAATAAATAAATACGGGGGGGATTCTGGCGGAATAGTATTTTGTTACCATACGTATTGCAAAACAGGACAACAGGTCCATCCTTCTCACTCAAGCGTGTGCATCTCAATCGAAGTGTTTTTTGCTACGGTATTTATACCCTGCTATTTAGGCAATTACAAAAATCTTGGGAAAATGTATAGTAGATTCAATTGATGATAGAGTTAGGTTATGGGCGGGTTGGGGGACTTCGCCATTCCTCAAAATGGGAACAGAAATAGCCAGAAAAATCTTCGTTTTCTTCCTCGCAATACAAAAGAGATCGGATTGAAAGAAACTGACCAACTACAAATAAAGTTACGGTGTTCGTCCAGTCAATACTTTGTATTTTATCCTATGTGATGCATAGTGTATCTACCCCAGAATTGGTTTTAAAAAATTGCATACACAAAATATATAAATTTATAGAGGCTTCGGTCCCGGTGTGTAACAATGCAGAACCGTTATCTTCACTATCATAAGTCAGCTGTACCCTGCCTGTCACTGAAAATATTCCTGGATAAATACAACTATAAAAAAAGTAGGACGGCTATTCCACAGAACGGAATCTAAATCTAGTATAATTTAAGCGTTTAAAAATGGACGCGCGAAGAACGAAGAAAAACGACGAAAACCATGTGTCCACATGGACCCCCCCCCCCTTATGCACTAAAAAGTGTTAAGGACGGTCCTTACTTCACTAATTGAAACTGGACTCACACTCTTAATAGATCAAAATTACCTGATTGAAAGATTTCGTTGAATGACATGCTTTTCCTCCAAATTCTTCTAATAACTATAGCTACTATGATTGCCAGTATTACGCTGATTGCTATTATTACCCCAATCGTAATAGCATCCTTGAAATCGCCCGTGTCTCCTTGTATTGGTCTTTCGGTTGGTTGCTTTTGCAATCAACGCATTTGAATTTTTGACCCTGATGTATTATGAATTTCCCCCCTCCTGGATTCCGCCCAGAGTTTCACTGGGGGAGCCCCCGCTTAATTTGTTCATTAACCTTCATAGAAGACAAATCCACTGAGAAATGATACTGTGCTCTCCACGGTCACGGAATGCTCCAAATGACCAAACTATATAACTACAGTACAGGGTGGAGGCCGCTTCCTACAAGCCCCTAACGGTATCGATCTGTTCAAAGACACTTGCCATTGGGTGATGACATCCTTTTGCCTCTTCTAGGACCTAGCTATGATCTTCAATAAACAATATCGTATTTAATAAACAACACATCATACAAAATGGATGGATGGAGGATGGAGGGGGAGGGGAGGGGAAGGAGGGATGGATGGATGGATGGATGGATGGATGGAGGGAGGGGAGGGGGGAGGTAGGGGAGAGAGAGGGAGGGATGGATTACAATAGAGAGATAATATTTAAAGGCATTACAAAGCATAAAATACGTGTGATATTGAAGAATTGCACTATGCAGCAGATTGTAAGGATATGCAAATATGACTAGAGTACCAAGGACATTCCAAAGCCTTTATAATCCAAACCTAATTCCATGGGCTCCTTAAATGGAAAGGTCGAGACAAAAAAGGGACACGTACATACATATCCCTTACATCCCTAGAGGAAAACTATCAACCTGACGATCACCGCAAAAGGGATGGAGGGTAGCGTTATTTGTGTTGTTAGATAGGAGCACTTTCCCCGTAAACACAAGGCGGGGGATCGCTCTGTGATTCTTGAAAAGTGGCATAAATGGCATTTAGGGATTTAAGGAATACAAAAACAAAAAAAACAACACAAAAAACAACATTATCAAAAATGACATGATTAAGGGATACAAAAAAAAACCAACAACAACAACAAAAAACAAAAGCAACATTATCTTGAAGCTCTAGGGAAAAAGATAGGGAAACAAGTGGCGATTAGCAACTGATCAAAGGATACTGAAGGCACTGTACAATGTGAGCAAACAATATCATTTCAAAATACTACGAAAATGAGCATGAAAACTCCAAGTTGACATTGGGGGAACGGGTTGGCGCAGCGTATCTTCCCTGCCTTTCACCAATGAGATCCCGGATTCGATTCCCAGTAGGGGCTCGTTCTCTGTGGCTTTATGCGAATTTGGTTTCTCGATCCATACTCGTTCCCGCAGGTTTTCTCCGGGTACTCCGGTTTCCTCCTGCTTCTAAATAGAGCTCTTGCATAATAAATATGTTCTGGTATTATGGTTTCTCTGATGTGCTGAGCGCCTTTCATGGCTGCCGCACAGCGCCTTGAGCACGTTTACGTGGATATGTCGCGCGTTAAAAATACACATTATATTATTTAAAAATAGATTATAGTAGATATCAAAATAAGTGAGACCTCATTAAAGGTTTTAGGTCTTTCCATTCACCGTGAGAGGTAAAAGGATTTATTTTAATGGCCACAGCTAAAACAGTTTATGGTACTCATACAATGTATAGTAATGTAGCTAGTAAATAATGTTGACCTAAAATACATTATTTCCCATCTAAGATAGCTTGGATATTTCATTTGAAGTATCAGGATGAAAACACCAGCAATTGTTTCATTAAACGTTGTTATTTGAACATAACTTACCTGCAAAATATCATTCCTTATCACAGCATTGGTGAAATAATGCATTCTTATATCAAAGCACACATAACACAACTAAGTTTGTATTTGGCCATCAACAATGGGCCAACCTTGTATTAAGAGATAGCGCAAAGCGGATTGACATCTCGGCCAACCATGGCAAAAATCCTGCTATCACACACTGTAACTAGCCTCAATGCTATCTGTAAAGAAAATTCGTTAGGCTCGTGCACAACTACTTTTTTTACTATGAAATGTTAAATATTACACAACTCTATATTTGTTATCAGTACATGATAATATAAATAGACAATCAACAGTCAGATATTAAGTAATCAATGAAAACATATAAAAATAATAGTAATTAATTTCAATGAATATTCTTTTGTATTTAAAATTTTATAACAGTGACCAGTAGGTCAAAAGTTCAATTGACCTTACAGCACTCAATTCAAATCCACAATCTTCAACCTTTTATGGTAGACGTTTCATATAGAAGTCCCATTGATGCAAATGAGGTATTGCCATTCATTCCGTCAAGCGCTACTGCACAACGTCATACAGAGCATGACGGAATCAATTGTAATACCTCATTTGCATCAATGGGACTTCTATATGAAACGTCTACCCGTTTTATGACCATGCTCTTAATCTCTTTTCAATAGGAGGTAATTGGGTGTCTAATGGGGTGGTGAATAATCAATACTAACAGCAATCCAGTAAATGTTAGGGTGAACTTTTCAGATACTAAATTTACACACAAAATATAAACTTAAAGTCGACAGTGTACAGAAAAGTCGACATAAAAGAGTTGTGGTACTGCCCAGGAAAGAAAGATGAAATTTTGAAGTTTAAAATGGAAGATTTTTCATGGAAAACGGAAGGCTAACAACTTCAGAAGAAATAAGTGAAATTTAGGGTCATTTGAGGTCAGAAGCAATGAGACAAAGCAATCAGTGGAGGTGTGTCTTCTGTTGCAAATGCTGATTGGCTAAACCTCTTTGTGTGCAGAATTATTTTTTATTGACAAGTTACAGTGTGTATCATTAACAGATCACTTAGAACTTAATTTATCAGTTTCCAGTAGGCCGATTCTGTAGAGTAACTTTGTACCATGGACACAATATTTTTTGTAATGGAAACAAAGACCTAGTCTCCGCATGGCCGGGGATTGAACCCCATATCAATATCCCCATCCAAATATGCAAGAAGTCTCACTTAATTTGAAATCTACTATAATACAATGTAAATTGGTCCTACAAATGTTCAAATGTCCTACATACAAATGTCAAATCATAAATTTTAGACAAAGAAAAAGCAGACCGTATAAGTAAACGTAATCCAATTTTTTGTCATGGGTCGTAGTTGTTAGAATAAGAATCATGATAACAACAGCTGGTTTCGATTGATGATGTGACTGGCGAGGGCACTGGGAACTAAGCATTAATACTTGCTGGCAGAATGCGTTCACATTTCACAATCATGGACAAAAGTAGTTGACAAACCTTGTGAAAATCTCAGTGCTCTTTTTTTAAAAAAAAGATTAGCATAATTCGACCATATTTGAAGGTAAGAAAGGGACTAGTAGTGCATTTCACTGATCGCTGTATAGTGGATTGACTATATAGTGGATTGACTACACAACAGTAAATGTATATTAAATGAATGAGGCAACCAGCAAACATCTTGGTATACCCAAC
Organism: Ophioderma brevispina; assembly: GCA_023653785.1. NCBI lineage: Eukaryota > Metazoa > Echinodermata > Ophiuroidea > Amphilepidida > Ophiodermatidae > Ophioderma > Ophioderma brevispina. The sequence goes on from JAMKCH010030226.1 coordinate 84,397, forward strand.
ACAACGGCATTCCAGATACACCTGTTTAATTAAAGGGGCATTTTCGTGATCCACAACCTCGTCCCCCCGACTTACCTAAAAAAGTTGAGATTTTCATATCAGCTGAACCGTTAGCCTTAGAAATCCATGTGTACCTAATCTTACGTGCAAATTCGGTCGTATCTGCAAGAAATTCGCAATTTCGCATCTTCTGTCCCGTAAACGGACAGAAATTACAACAGAGTGCCTATGGGACCGTGGGAAACAAGCGGTTGCTCATAACACAAAACCGCAAGATCGGGATCAACTTTGTGAATAAGCTTTTCTCAGGGATATCTAGTGAACAATGAATAAAACAGAAGGTGTTGAAATCACGAAATGCACCTTTAAAGGTGCTTGTTCCGATTTATGTCTATTGTGTTCTCTACTTGATATGAGAGACAGCCACTTGCACATACGCCCCATCAAGTATCATGGGAAACAAACTTGCGGTTTTGCTGGTAGAAGCAATAATGCACTTTGAAAAGCCCTATTCAATACTGTGCTAATATTAATGGTTAACCATTCGGCGGTTTTTTGATTATATCTAGGAAATGAAATGGATTTGAGGGCTCAAATTTCAGGACGACAATGAGAAAAATACGGCCTTCCATCTGATATCAAAATCGATACTACTTCCAGGTAAATCAAGGGGGTCCCAAAGACGATAGGAACACGCACCTTTAACAGAAGTTGTGTCTCCTGTGCCCGTTTTAGGGACAGGCCATCCCATACGCGCGCAACTTCAAATGCATTGAGCTCACTGAATTGCGGGAGTTTCTGTAACCTGAACCATCTGACACAATTTTTCTGACACATTTATGAATTCCTTCACGGAATATAGCACAGGTTTATTCGGGTTTTCGTATTCATAAGTGTGTCAGATAAAGTGTGTTAGATGGGTCAGGTTATGGAAACTCTCCTGAATTGCCTTGATTCTGTACTTTGTTATGTCGCTTATCCACATTTCAATGGGAACGCGTTTTCTGTAAATGACCGGCTCTTAACCACCTGCTTGGGCTCTTTTGGGATTACAACGGACCGTCAGTGGCTTCAAGTATGGAGTATGTAATGCTGTGCGTCATAGCAATAATTGCAATTGTATTACTTAAAACAACCTGTTTTCAAGTGCAACACTATGCACAGATGCATTGCAGGCATGTTATTCATTTGATGTTTTTCTTCAGTCTCACATCTGATGGTTGCTAAATTCTCAGAAAATCCACACTTCATAGACAGAATTCTTTAGCCTGCAGTCTAATAGATATCTGGAAACTTAAATCTCACAGTCACACAATTCACCATGTTGCAAATGCCACAGGTAACCATAGCAAGGTACAATACAACTAAATCGCTGATGTAGAGCACGTTAGAATAAGACCGTTGTCAGGTCAACTGGCTCACGATAACTTTGGTTCGAGCCACTGATCACATTGATCACAACACAAAACATATGGCATATCTTAATTCGGAACAGGTGCATGAGCCAAGGCTTGAACCAGTAACCAAAGGATAAACGTCTATTTCTATTATAGAAGCACATAGCCATAGGGACATGCACGATGTATAGAAAAATGTCGCTAGAGACACAAAAACAAAGTCATAGAGAGCCAATGTTTGTAGAACACAATGACATAGAGACAATTTATAGCCACAAGCCACAGAGACCTTATAGCGACAAAGCTCACAGAGACATGTTACGAGAAACCAAGGAGTCATAGAGACCGATGTTATAGAAAACACAAGTCATAGAGACCCGATGTTTAGAAACACAAAGTCATAGATTTGTAACCCGATGTTATAGAAACGCAAAGTCAAGAGCCCGATGTTATAGAAACACAAAGTCATAGAGACCCGATGTTATAGAAAAACACAAAGTCATAGAGACCCGATGTTATAGAAACACAAAGTCATAGAAACCCGATGTTATAGGAAAAAAAGTCATAGAGACAATGTTATTAGCAGCAAGTCACAGCGAACGTTGTTATCGACAACAAAGTCACAGAGACGTGTTATAGAAACACAAAGTCATAGGACTCAACGTATAGAAAAGCAGAAGAAGTCAGAGCAAAAGACCAAATCGCGCTGTGTAATGATCGCTGTGTTTATATGAGAGCGCACACACGCAAACACAAAAAATCATTTGTACATCATAGAGACAAACAGGTTTTTAAAAATGTGCTTAGGTTAAGATACGCCATATATGAAATAGTCGTCGTCATTATGTGCGTGTTTGTTGTCTGTATGATTTTGTGTTTTTAAACATACGGTTTATTACGATTTCGTGTTCCTATAACATTGTGTTTCTATGACGTTTGTCTATATGACTTTGTGTCCTTTGTTTTTATATTTTTATAAAACCAACGTTCCAGAGCAGGGAGAAGTCGGTTTAAAAATGGACTTTTTGGTAACTTGTCTGAAATGGACCGTTACCAATTACGAACAAGTTACAAAAAAGGAAAATTTAAGAAAGTCGTTTTGAAACATGATCTTGTTTACTGATTTCAGGGAGGATAAAGACCCAGTAGGTAAAACTAATTTTGCGGGTAGATGTATAGAGACATGTTGGCACACATCGTTGGGTTAAATAATAATACGCTGCTGTAACGTAAGAATAATATGGGCTTCAAGACAAATACGTGCTCCGATCTGCGTCCACACAGTTACAAAGGTGACACGAGAGATTTCAAATAACAGGTGTCCCGAAAAATGTGAAAATTCATGGAGTTTGGGTTACTGCTGATAAAGCTTTATATCAAAAATAATCCCATCTGTAAGAGTATAAGCTGAGAACTGTTTTTGGTAAACATTGTCAAATTTTAATTTCGTATAGAAGCAAATACGAAACGAAATTCAGCTGTTTTCAATTGAAATATCGGCATATACAAATCACCTTTTGTTTTCCATTTTAAGTTATTTCTGTAACCAAATGAAATGTAAGGGATTATTGGGCGTCTAATCTATAGGGAAATCACTACATATCACAGGAAAATATAAATGATTTGAAATCTCTCGTTGCACCTGTACATACGAAAGAGCGGTGGGGTGATTGATATTGGATTTTTATAAATACTTAGTAAAAGCAGCCAAGACATTAACGAATACTGCTGGATTTATTTTTTGATGTGAGCACGTTTCCCTGTGTGCTGAGAACAATGACGGCAGCTGCCCTCAACTGACATGCTTTTGACCCAGATTTCAAAAAAAGCATCCCATGACCAGCGATTTCCCCGGGCACTCACTGGTCAACAATGTTTGTTTGTTTTAGGTATTGATATTAAAGACTTCTGCTTCTCCAGCCATTAGCCATGTGATCTATTATGCAAGGCAGGTGTAGACCAGTGACGTTAAGTAATTGATTCCACTCGGATACAACAACCCACGGACAAATACATGCCCATCAAGATGAAATTAAAACCTATAATTGGTAAGCTTTTTGATTGAATTTATTAAGTTTATCTAATCTCGATGAAACAGTTCAAACATATTTAGTTTTTTCAACGAGTTCGTTGTGAGAAAATTACTTCAAAAGTATACAACATCGGGCCTGGTCATTATTTACAAACCTCTTTTCATTTAAATTGGATAGTCTAGTCTTGGAGTTAATTTATTTGAAAAACCTTCAATCTGTGTTGACAGTGAAGCGATCATCGTATTCATAACGTAAGACATTAGAACATGCATAGAAATACAGGAAGACTGTGAGACCATTTGTTTGAATGAATAATGTTCAGTCTTTAAGGAGAAGGGTTACTAGATTGTATCTTTCACAGAGCGTCCTGGCGTATATAACCGCTGGGGAAACCAGCCTGTTCGGAAAATAATGCAGTTTAGGGAGGGGTCAGTATTACTTACGATAAGGAAATGGATGTCATGAGGGAGGGAATCCGAAAAGAGCGTAAGCGATAGGGGGAACATTGAAATTTTCATCAAGGAAGGGCGAATTTGAACTTTAAATGGATAATCCGGTCATGCGAATTTTTTGAATGGAAGGAAGGGCAAACATTCCCTTTACGTAAATATTGACTCGCTCCTATTTTCCTTTTGTTAACCTTTTATGGACGATGCATGTCTCGTCGAGTCGATCCAATCATTTGTGACTTGGGCATGACTATAATATATCATTCAGCATGAAAATGCACTCAAGTGAGTCCAATCCTAGTCTTAGGTCAGAAGGCCTCATTTTTTCTGCAATATCCTCAACATTTTTTTAATTCAGGTTAAACCCACTCGCTTCCCTTACTAATGCAGCTTGCCTGCTTTGCAATTGTACAAATCCCAACACCCTCCCTACTATTTTTTCAATTGTTTGTGTTCGTCCTTTGTGTGCAACAGGGTCGTAGGTGCAATAGATCCCATTTGTCAAATATTCCCATCAAACATACATAAAAGCCAGTCTTTGTTCAGTGGTTCTTGAAATGGTTCTCAGGTGAGACAGTCACTTGAAGAACCATTTCAAGGCCCTGAGTCGCGGAAAATAATTTGAGTTACCCTTTAACACATGGTCAGCACACAACTGTGTCACATGGCAGCTATTGCACTTACGACCTTGTTCCCACTCATATGACGAATGGTTTCCTATGATAAATTGCAACATGTTTAGGGGTATTGGGGAGGAGCGATTGAAACACAACAACCACTTGCGGGAATACCTAATTGAGTTTAAAATATAATAGGTGAAATTAATACGACAAACTCAACGTACGTGCCATTAAGTTGCACTTTGAGGTTTTTTATATTTTGTTACAGTGCATAATTTTAAGTACATTCTTTTAACATGACTTAAGGCGATTGTAGGAGCATTTAGCGCCTTAGTTATTTACTGACCAAAAACTGGTATACTCACAAAAAGTCAAGCATTGCATTTATTGCAATTCTTTCGCGTCTTTCTTAGCTACATATCAAAGTCCCAGTTCGAATAGCATGAAATGTTTACTTCATTTCAAGGCATTTTTCACTCGAACTAAAAATGTTGCAAGGTTCATAACAGAAGATTGTAGGAGCAATAGCTGCCTTGCGCTATGTAACTGATCAAAGCGTGGTAATAACGCACAAAATGCAGCAATTGCTTTTTCAATGTGTTAACTACGTAGCTACCATCAATCAAAGTCCATATTCGTATACAGCATTAAAATGTAATATTTTCATAACCTTCGGGCACGCCTCTATCATTAAAAAAAAAAACCAATCGGTTAACGAACTCAATTTGTGATTTAGACGGATATACTGACATAATTTTAAATAATGCAGGGTTTCATCTTGTTAGCAAAATAAAAACCTTTTAGGGTCACATGGTGTAGCCATTTATACCCTTTCTTGCATGTACAAATGATATTTTTTACACATATCCTTCGCACTTCTCTGTATCATAGCCATTAGGAAGTACATGTGAGGATAAATGTCTAGGTGTACAGTGACATGGGTATATTTGAAATTAGATTGCGCTCACTAATATGCCTTTTGATTTACACATATATGCCGCAGTGAACATATTAATGCACTTCTTACACCCTTTTTAATTTCTTAAGGCACTAATACATTCTATTTTATTTGTTAATTTTTGTTTCGTAAATATTATTTTTTGAACAATTAGATACATTGATTGCAACTGTAACGTTCCTTTATGAGACGATTTCAGAAATATACGTCTATTGCTTAAATTAAGCCTATTTTGCTGGTATAATATATAATAGGTAATTCATCCCAGCTATTTGGAATTCACACTTGCTACAGTTCTTTTTTGGATCATTTTCTTTGGTCGGATTTGAAAATATAAATGCATCTGTGCTTTGATTTATACTGGTACTAACAGTAAATGTAACCAATATTTGCTTTATTAAAATTCGAAAAATACCAATTTAAAATAACAAATGGATCAAAATCATAATCACTGCATGCATACATGAGTGATTTATTTAAATCATATCCCACTGAAATCTTGAAATGAATACTTCACCACTTTCATCTCCAGCTCCGCCTCCCGCAATGGTGCTCCAATTACACGTACTGCTCTGCATCCTCCATATTACTTTTAGATTTGGGAGCAGTCTTTTTATCGCACTATTCATCTCAACTTCCGTATAAGGTACAGCATATTGTAAAGGCGTAACATAGTTATATTCCGTCCGGTAATCTCGCAGGCGCTCGTGGCTTGCTTTTTTTGGCTGTATTTTGTTTGTCGTCGAGTTTTTTCATAATGGTTCCGATTTGCTGCCTGTAGGTTCCTCTTTTTTCTAATTGTTTGTTAGGTGTTGTGTACACGGACTGGGATGCTGGCCGGTTGTATTCTTATCTCTTGGCCCTTTTCGTGAACAGGGCTAACAGGCGCATATAATTTGCCATCATCCTTTGCGTGCATTTTTCGGGATCATATAAAGGCGAGAGAGGGAATAGAGAGAGATATTGGAGGGCGAAGAGAGAGTAGATAGAGAAAAGAGATTGAACAGATAGGAGTGAGAGAGATAAAACTCAAAAGTAAGTCAGCATAACGAAACAATACTCTCTAAAAGGTATTGTTACTCTTCCGTAAATCGATGAAAATCAGGTTTTTAATCGACGCGGTCTTTTTTATTACTCATAGAGTTGTATTTGAAAAACTGAAATATAGGTAAATTAATTAACGATGTACATTGTGGAGGACAAATTTAATATTATTTTAACAATCCACTTACTTTCCTTTGATGAAGACCTTTCATGTTGACTAAATCAGCTTTGCATCATCTGCTTCATACTGATTCATATCTAGGTTCAAAGGCCAAATCTTTTACGTTAGCAAGCAAGTAAAATAATATAAAAAAAAAGGGTTGGGGTTTTTAAAAAAAAACCAAAAAAGAAAAATCGTATAATATCGTCATTATAAGTCTGTACTCTTCTCTTCCGGTGTCTGTATATCAGTTATTTTACATATCCATTTCAATCAATTGAAAAAATCTTTTTCATACACATCGTTGCCTACATTCTAAATCGTATAATCATACATATACCCATATCACACGGTCCCCGAGTGAGATGAATAGCGTCCGTCTTTCCATAGATCTTTGAGCTAGTTGACATTGTCTTTCCATTGTTTGTTTGTTGCCTGTTTCTTCTACTCCATAGTCCCATGATTGGAAATGACACCCTGGTTTACACTCTCCGCCTTAAAAGGCACTAATCAGTGAATATTGCTAAATCAGAACATCGATTTTTGCATGTCTGTAAACAAGTACAGGTAACCCCTAACATACCCTGCAATTGATAAGGCCAAAGCAACCTAATCAGGGACACAATCGGATAATTGTTATCATAAACACTGGCCGTAAGGAACTTACTACACCGTAAGTGAATGGAGATGTCAATATCTTGAACACTACCCTTTTCTTCCTTTTCGCATTCGTCATTTGGCAAAAGTACTTATGACTCCCGGATTCTACATACTTTGTTTATCCTACACTCTTCCAGCTTTTTTATCCTTCTCTTCCTTTTTGTGCCATCTCCCTTTAAAGTGTTTGATCCCGAGGTATTAGGTATTTCAACTCTTTCTTTCTTTTCAAGATCAATTTGATGATAATCATAGTTTGTGTCGTTTGCCATGCATTTTTATTTTCCTTTGTGAGGTTTTCAAATTTTATTGTTCTAACCATGTTCATGCCATTCAGTTAAAATTCTTATCTTTTACAATAAGATAAGAACAATAGGGCACGTCATCTTGCAAAGCGAAGATCTCCGTATGGTTTCCTCCTACCTCTAGTGGTAGTTTATTGAACTTCAAGGCTCCTGTAAGCAACTTGGCATATTAAAGCCTCCCCCTCTCCCTCCCTTTATTATATTCACGAATTGCGAAATATCCCTATCGAGATAGATCCTAGATGAATGTTGCATGTGTTCAGATGTCTTCTAGAATACAAACACATCATCCAGTGAATTCTATTTTCCTTAATGCCTTTAAAAGGTCTTTGCCTTTTCATTGGCTATAAATCAAGTATATACATAAGTTGATCTGGTATTGTATTTTTGATTACTTGATTTATTGCGTGTTTGTTATCCACTGTGAATACCCTTTCTGGAAGCCTGTCTGTTCTCTCGGATGCTCATCCAATTGCGACTTGACTATGTTGTCGTTCTGTAGATGTCTGAGTATACCTCAAATAATTCTACTCTGCTTGATATGACATTAATCAAGCCAATGGACCCATCTGCTGAATCATTAACTTCTTTCTGTTGAGTTTGACAATTTTTTGGTCCTTTCCTGGTTTCTAGTATTTCATTGATCTGCTTTTCACTCTTTTTCCTGTTTCTTCATACCCCTTTGACAGTTGGGTGTGAAATCAATGTGGCCTTTTTGTCCGTTGGACTTTCCCATGTCCAGTATCTTTCATAATTTCTTCGTAAAGCAAGTGTTTGTTATAACCAGTTCATTTTCAGCTGAAATTTTACCATTGTCTCACCGGTGTCTCACTCTTTCCTTTTGTTTCTCTCTCTCTTCTATGCCAGGTTTGAATGTTTTTAATTTTGTGGTCTTTGGGTGAATTAAGAAAGCAATTTTCTTGTTTTTTATATTGTTATCTCTCTTCTTCTCCTCCTCCCCTCTTTCTCTATTCATCTAACTTATCTATCATTTATCTGTCTGTAGGTGTTTGTATGTGTGTATGAGGTACGTGACGTTAAACAAACTAAGCTAATTTACAAGTGTAAATAGGGAACGTTTGTCTTTGTTTTAAAGGGGGATGGCCCGATTTAAGTATATACAGTTCTTGTATGAATAGAATGGCCTTCACCCCAAAGAAGTTTATGAAGTTTCGCGCCGATATTTCAATCCGTTTTGATGTGGGAGCTAAACATGATTTTGTAAGCCCCATAGACTACTGTGTAAAATTAATATTGGTCTACCAAAATGGAGCATATTTTCGCTCATAACTTCCAAACCAAACATCCTTTAGCCCTAACCCAGCGGGCATAGTCGTTTAGAGCGACGTCGAAACGACGTTGGCACGTCGAAAACAGGTCGACGGTTTTATAAATTTACGTCGAAAATGCAAATTGAATCGACGTTTTAAGAACGACGTCAAATCGATTTGCATTTTCGACATAAATAGTGTGTAAATTTCTAAAACTCTCGACGTCTTTTCGACGTTCCAGCGTCGATTGCCCACTGGGAAGATTTCACAGGGTAAATGAGAAAAATAGTAGCTTTCTTCAAATACCAAAATGTTGACCACTTCCGGTAAAATCTGGGGTCCCTGGGGACGAGGCTATTAGCGATCGGGCCATGGACCTTTAAGTACCTATATTATAGGTTTTCCAAGTCAAATGTCCACTATTTTCAACCAATCGTCCTCAAAGGCAGTTCAAATGTCCTATTGTGAAATATATGTTTTATTAGGATATACCAAATGTCAACATAGGCAGTTCAAATGTCCATTAATGCTAACTAAATATCCATATTATGAAATATATGTTTTACTAGCACAGACCAAATATCAACATAAGGCAGTTCAAATGTCCAATTGTGCTAACAAAATATCCAATTAGCTCAGTCAATTTCCAAAAGTGAAATCAAATGTTTACTAGTGATTTAAATTATCACAGTTAAAACAGTTCCTACTTGCACCATCCAAACCAATATTTTAATAAACGTCATGAATGTCAGGAAGAAGCGGTTGGTTGCCATAAAATTTCATAAAGATGATGAGAACGTTTTCCTTACAGCATGCAACAACAAAGTATTACACAAGTTATATGGTGCAAGTTTCTGAAAAAGGTATTGAATACCCTCTGGCAAGAGTTCCATATGTACCCCTCTTGGAAGTTCTACATGTAACAAATTCTTTTTAATTTTTGGCCTTAGGGTTAGGGTGTTTGTTAGTGTAGGGCCATAAATAAAATTAATTTGTTCCCTGTACAAGTTTAAAGGGGGTACATATGGAACTCTTTCCTAACTTCTTTTCGTTTGTTTCTTTTATGTTTTTTATGGAAACATTTAAATGAATAACTGATCATACTGATGGAAATTTCTAGCCATACAGTATCTCTTCATACTCAATACAGATACAAATAAAGTTATGCATGCATGGCGGAATAAAGCGTGTAAACCAATGGGCGTTTCGTTTCGCAAAATAAGTAAGCAAGGGGGTAGCATGGAGGTTTGGGACACCCCCTCAATTTCTTTCTTGTCCCCCAGTTCCCCTCCCATACCCCCGCTGGAAGAAAAATGACAGATTTTTCTTGGCAAAAATAAGCGGTTTGGGGCCAAAAATCGCCACATTTGGGCCAAAATTGGTTAAAAATCACAATTTTTAAAAATATTTTCCCCCTAGAATTTCACTTTTTCCCCACAAAATTTCACTTTGACAGCGTCCCCCGAAAATGAAGTCACTGAAGCCCTTAAAATGTATAGTATTAATATAAACTTTAAAAACAATTATATATGTAGTGCTTTCCATAAAATATTTTAAAAAATGCTTCACTCTCTTCTATTTTTTGACGTGATTAAATTATAAAATAAGAATGGTGCTCGTTTCATATAAGAAATATCTGTAAGCAATTTTTGTACAGGCTGAATCAGAGATTTCGAAATATATTTTTGTCTATTAATTAAAATAAGTCATCTAGAACTAAAGACAGTCACCTAAAATGGTTAATTAAAAAGTTAAAGATGAATTGGATTTTTCGTTTCATGCAGCAAACATTTATGCACAGTATAACAGTGCCATAGAATACCGTGTATAACAAAATTCAGATCCGAAATTGTGTAACAAAGTTTGAGCTTAAGCTTAGTTATTTCACACATTCATTGCTATATGGACAAGCATTGCATATGCAAAAACACGATTGTTTGAAAATTAAGTGCGCCTCATCGGGAAATCTCTGAGTCAGCCTTTTTCTGAGCTATTGTTCACTTATAGGTTTATGCATGTTCAGAAGATCAAGAGAAATTACAGCCTTAAATCCAGCATGTTCAGTTCAGTTTTCCCCTCCCCCTGGTTAAATGCGTCATAAAGACGCTGCTTGTCGGTATCTGATATTCTCTGGTAAGGCATGTTTGAAGTGTTTCACTGCCAAATGACATTTGAATTGCCTATGTAACATTTGAATTACCCAAGTGAAAGGACATGCACTGATAAGCACAGGATTACATAACGATTTCCATTGTGTGGACATTTGACTTCACTATTGACATTTGATTTACCTGTTGTGATTTTGATCTTTTCAAGTGGACATTTGTTCTGTCCTTTTCTATTGTTTTGACATTTGGATTCCCTATGACATTTGAATTTCCAAAAATTACAATTGCTCTGATACCATGGATATTTGACCTGGAAAACCTATATAATAGGCCGATCTAAGTATACCTGTGGTTGTGGAACAGCACCACAGACAATGGAACATCCCTTGGTCTGCCCACAGTTGAAGCAACACTGTACAGACAAGGATCTTGTGGAATTCAGTGAAGCAGCCACTCCAGCCAGACGTTGTACCTATCTCTGGCTAGGTCATATTTGAGAACCACCGCGTTTGGATACGATAAGAAAAAGAATAGGCCACGTCTGTCTGCCTGTCCGCCCTTTTTCTTGGAGGTCGGGGGAAACTTACTGGGTGGGTGTAGCTTGGCTCTGCATGGGAAGACCAAGTTCCATTGGTTAGCGGTAAGTGCCCAGAAGCCGGGTAATCGCAAAAATCGAGTGACCGCCTATTTTTTAATAATAAGAAAACCAACAAGTCGTTGTGCCACAACGACTGAGAAATGCATGAGGAGTACACAATTTCAATATCATAAATGTTCATCAAGAAACATGAGGTACTGAGCGCATCATATTTTCAATAAAAAGATGATATTAGGTTTTTAAGTTAAAGGTCTTCTGCGCCACCGTTTGTGCATAAAGGGGGTCAAGTTTGGCCATTGATGGAGTACATCAACACAGCCAAATAACAGGTAAAGATGAAAAACGGTTACATATATATTCAAAATGGCGTTCCCAAAACCGAATTTTTATGATGGGCAGAAAATCACTTTTCCGAATGACCTTTTCCATAACATTTGGCTCATAATAGTAGGACCTAAATACAATTACATTGCTGAAATAAAAATTCACAAACAGTTACTCCAGTACGATTTATTGGGCAAAACAAATTTTGAATAGCACCACCAAAATGCTTAGGCCTATTTATGCTAATCAGTATAAAAATGCCATGGCAAATTTGATTTTTTCCACCACAATATGCGCAACTGATATTTAGGCAATTACATAAAATCTTGGGCAAATGTAATTAAGCGTTAAAACATGGCGCGCGAAAAACGAAATCCTGAGCTGGGTCCTCTGTCCTCTACTTCCACTAACTGAGAACTTGCCTCAGCACTTCTGAATTAGATCCAAATTACCTGATTGAAAGATTTCGTTGAATGACGTGCTTTCTCCAAATTCTTCTAATAACTATAGCTACTATGATTGCCAGTATTACGATGATTGCTATTATTACCCCAATCGTAATAGCATCCTTGAAATCGCCCGTGTCTCCTTGTATTGGTCTTTCGGTTGAGTTGCTTGCAGGGAAAGTCGTATCTGTTAACGCAAAGAAGTATCAAATCAGATAATATAGATTTTTATTTGTGTGTTTTCATTTCCCGCCTTCCTACATGTTTCAAATGCACTGACGGGCTAATAGCAATTGCTATCAGAGTATAACCTTATAGCATTATTGAAGGTGAAAACCTAATTAAGTGGATGATATTCAATTATAGCGTAAATCAATGTAACTTGATTAGTAGAACATACGCGCGGCGGGACGACATGACGTGTATTATTAACATTAATGCTGTCGTTGAAAGAAATACAGTTTGTCATCATGCTGAGCGCCATAGCAATTATTGCTATTGTATTATTTAAAAGCAACCTGTTTTAAGGCGCAACATTATTATTATCATCATCACTCATCATCGCTGTACTGAACATCAGTATCAATAGCAGCCACAATCGGTAGTCACGATCAATCCACTGATATGACTACAGGCGGAGGAAGAGGAGGTATTGTGTTATTCGCACAATTCAATTCTTCCAATACAATTTTTGTACTGGTTGTCACATGAATTTATAGTGACAAAAAGTACTTAAACTGCAAGATTGGGATGAATATTATGTTAATTTAGGTATTTTTTTATCACTTTAAATTCATGTGACAACCAGTGCAAAAATTGTATTGGAAGACTTGCATTGTGGGAAGAACACAATCGGACAATATCTCTTCTTGGGCGGAGGCCGCTTCCTAGGAGTCATTCCTAACGTTATCGATCCTGTTCAAAGACACCTGCCATTGGATGATGACATCCTTTTTGTGGGGACTACTACCTCTTCTAGGACATAGTTATGATCTGCAATAAACTGTATCGTATTAATAACAACAATACAAAGTATCCACCCAAATGGATGGATGGATGCAGGCGGGGGGCACTTGTATTGAAAGGTGGATATGATGCGTGAACATGGACTTACAAAATGCACCCTACAAAGTATTTCCACCGACTAAATAACATACCTTAAACAAGACTTTTGGTCTGTTTTTGCTACCCTAAACAAGTAAGCGATGCATTGTGTTGTTAATATAAGATTTATTATCTTACTTTGTCTTACTTCCGATTTACAATATTTGTGATGATTTTGATCTCTGCTTAATTTGAGTATTACCTACCCTCAACACGTACATCACAATTTCAGGGTTAAGAAAGACATAGTACCCTTTTTTCATATTTTGCTGTTTTTGACACCCTTATCAATGTACGTACGTACATCGCCAGCTTAATTCCATTGGGGTCCTTAAATGGAAAGCAAAGATCGAGACAAAGAAGGATATGTACATTCATACACAACCAATTTCTTCATGGGAGTACCTTTGAAGTACCTGTTAAGTAGCTACGCAGTACCCACCCGCATGGGTACCACATCGCCGGCCGCAAAAGTGGGGGTAACCATCCACCTTGGTACACACGCAGTAGCTTAACCACTAGTCACACCATGCGGGAGTACCTGCATGGGTACTCCCATGCAAATGAGCTTTGAGCTTTGTGTGAAATTTCAGTAATTTTATCCATCATGTAACATTTTTGTCACATAAGTTATGTTTTTTGCACAAAATGTCATATATAGGGGTTTTTGGCGATGCTCAACTCAAAAATAGATGACACTTAGCTTGAAAATGATCAGAAAGTTGTAAACAACAATGGAATGTTTGGCGCCCTCTATGTTCCAAAGTGCTGCCTACTAGGCAGCCAGTAGGGGAGTACCTGTGAAGGTACTCCCGTGGAGTAGCTGCAGAGGTACTCCACTACTGGTGGCTTACATGGGTACCTGTCAGTCACCTAGCAGGGAACTACAGAGTACACTATAGGATGGGTACTGCTAAGTAAACATAGCTGCTATCCATCCAGTGGCTTGTGTACTTTGCAAGTACTTAGTTGTAGGTGCTGCATCAATAATGCATCAAGGGGGTACCCTTGGAGTAGAGCTAAGAGTACCCATGAAATAGCCTAACCTCTGGGTTACACCGTGAGTAGGAATCTTGCTGTGTATAAAAACAAAACCAACATTATCCCGAAACTCTAAAAGATAGGGCAAAAAGTGGTGATTAGCAACTGTTAAAAGGATACTGAAGGCACCGTACAACGTACAATGTGTATAAACAATAAAAAACTTAAAATACTACGAAAATAAGCACGAAAAATCCAAGTTGACATTTAAAAAAATAGATTAATGCAATGTATATTGGGTCGGTTCTAATATTCTTCATACAAATGTCAAATCGTAAATTTTAGACAAAGAAAAAGCAGACCGTATCAGTAACGTAAATCTTCGTCATGGGTCTTAAAACAGGTGGTTTTCATTGACGATGTGACTGTCGAGGTCACTGGGAACAAAGCATTAATACTGGCTGGCAGAATGCGTTCACACTTCACAATCTTAGACAAAAGTAGTTGACACACCTTGAGAAAATCTGCTCTTTTACATTTGCATAATGCTGGCTTCATACTTTTTGTCGTGCTGTCGCAGTGTCGCAAAACCACAAGTTGTCGTGTTGTCGCGCTACTTGCTGTTTTTGTCGCCGCGACAAAAAGTGCTGTCGCGTGTCGCTGCGACAGTGTCGCGAGTATTTCATACTTTTTTCGTGGTTTTTGCGGCAGACGGCTCAACATCATGGCGCCATTTGTTTACGTTGGAATAGTCTCACCCAAATCCCAAAAAGCTCCAAAGTGAATCATTTTATCGATGTCCGGTCCCATCGCTGCGGAGGAGTTTAACAAATATGTAAATACTTCGTGCATTTTCATTGGTCAATTTTTTACGGCATGGGTGGTGTCGCAGAAAAGTTGAATTCAAGTCAACTCTTCGCTGTCTGTCGCAGGGAGCAGCACGACAAACTAATCGATTTATCGGCTTGTCGCAGCTTGTCGCAGCATGGTCGCAGCCTGTCGCGGCGACATGGCAAGTTTTATTGTCACGTGTTAACTACGCTTGCGCTGTTGCACAATTTACTTGTCGTGCGACACTGCGACAGCACGACAAGCTAGTATGAAACCAGCATAATTGACCATATCAGCTCATATTCTGGAAGTATGAATTTGATAAGTAGTATATTCCACTGATCGCTATATAATGCTGCATATTAAATGAGTGAAGCAACCGGCGGACATCTTGGTATATTCAACACAATAACATTCCAGAGACATCTGTTTAACAGAAGTTGGTTGTGTCTCGGGTACCCGTTTTAGGGACATGCCATCCCATATACGCGCAACTTCAAATACATTGAGCTCACTGAATTGCCTTGATTCTGTACACTGTTATGTCGCTTATTCACATTTCAATGGGAACGCATTTTATGTAAATGACCGGCTCTTAAACTCCTGCTTGGGCTCTTTGGGATTACCAATATGACCGTCAGTGGCTTCAAGTACGGGTTACCAATCCATTGTATAGAGATCCATGCGTTGGGGCGACATGACATGTATTACCCGGTGTATTACTAACATTAATGCTGTCGTTGAAAGAAACACAGTATGTCATGCTTAGCGCCATAGCAATTATTGCTAATGTAAGCAACCTGTTTTCAAGTGCAACGACAATGACAAAGATGCATTGCAGGCATGTTAATTCATTTGATGTTTTTCTTGAGTCTCACATCTGATGGCTGCCAAATTCTCAGAAAATCCCACTTCATTATCAGCACATGCCATCTTGTGATAGAATCCGTTAGCCCGCAGTCTAATACATGTAGATATCCATAAACTCAAATCTCACAGTCACACAATTCATCATGGTGAAAACGCCACAGGTAACAATCGTAAGGTACAACGCCACTAATAGCATATCAGCAGGTCGGCAATTGAACAAATCATCTCATCCTTTGACGAGTTCTGTGACATACTTCTTTGTCAAACGTCTTCATTCCGCAATGCTGTTCCCAGTTCATTCAAGGCGAAACCAGACTCTCTGCTTAGCATATGAAGGTAATAGTGGCCTGCTATCTCTACTTGGACATGAAAGTCTCCGCAGAATGTCTGAAATAATATGGTCCTTGCTTAGCGAACTGTGCTCCCCTCTGTGCCCCAAATGTAGAGTTTAGAGGTATAGTATATCACCATCTGACATTTGGTAGGATACAATTTTTCCGGAGATGTTTTAAACTCACATGAGTAGCCTTCTATATGTGTTATTTGATCGGTTTAAACGGGCTTAGAGGGGAGTTTCCGTAACCTGACCCATCTGACACACTTTTTTTCTGACAAGCTTATGAATTCGGAAACCTTATCGGAATAAGCATGTGCTTTACGCCGTGAAGGGTTTCCGAATTCATAAGTGTGTCAGAAAAAAAAACGTGTCAGATAGGTCAAGTTACGGGAACTTCAGTCTTGGAGCGCCTTCTTCATAGTCCGTGTTTTTGTACCATACAGTAAAGCTTACTTTCCACACAGGACCCGAAGAAGGCAATCTTAGTTGCTCCGGCGACGACACTACAGACTTCCATATGATATTAAGTTTATTGCAGGTTCTCCAAACTTGACCTTTTCTTGGCAAGGAGTCATTTCTGCTATAAGGTACATACGACCTTAGATATTTCAATTCGTTTTATTTCGTTGATAGTTGTGCCATTCATTCAGCGGATACTTTGCCTTGAGCGGTTGATTTGATACAAACGTTGGGTTTAAATAATAATAAAAACAACCAGTTTTTATAACGTTTTATCGCCGTCAACAGCAGCAAAGCGCTGTTGCTTATTATTATTAAGCCGCTATCAAAAAATCGTCACAATCATTTTGCTTATCTAGGTGAATGTGGTCAAGCGCACATCCCTATTAGCACTTAGTTTGTAACATTCCTCATAAAGGCTCCTCAAATTTCGCTTCAGTCGACGAGGCAAATTGAGATTAAGTATCTTGTCCAGGGACCATCCACCACCAAAGGTGAGGAAATGACGCCATCTTTCCAACATTCTTGTTCGTAAAGCAAGATGAAGCGTTGATAAATAACAGAAGACAATGTGATAAAACAAACCGATTTAACTTGACTTGAAATAATCTTATTGCTTCCAGCCACACTGACACGCTCAGGATTGTTGGCTTTGTTGGCGTGAAAATATGCATCAATTCTATGCTATATTGTGACGTATACATTTTGTCCGAATTTTGAGCGAAGCTTACATAAAAAAGCAAAACGAACCGTATTGGATATGTACTAAAATGTTGTGGCATAACGGTACTACCGTCCTAAATGTTTGTCCTTGAAAACATCAGTCAACACGTTGACAGCTCGAAGTCCATCTTCCATCCAGGCACTTTAACGTATGTAACAACCGTAACAACCGAACATCGTGGATATACATGTAAGCAAAATTGAAGTGATTAGTTACCCGCTCTTGATAGCTTCCTGTCACTCATTTATGAAAGAATCTAGGACATGAGGTCATGGTCAAAATAAATTTCGTTACGTTTATAGATGGCGACACATGGCGACCTTGTGGTGCCGCTTCTGATTTTAAAGGTCTGGTTTCCCTCTGAAGTTGGGTTGCAGTGCTCATTTGAATGAAAATGTTGAGCATACCACCATACAAACAAACCTACACTATTGAAGCTGTATAAGGTTGTAATGTAGGACATGAGGTCATGGTCAAAATAAATTTCGTTACGTTTATACATGGCGACACATGGCGACCTTGTGGTGCCGCTTCTGATTTTAAAGGTCTGGTTTCCCTCTGAAGTTGGGTTGCAGTGCTCATTTGAATGAAAATGTTGAGCATACCACCACACAAACAAACCTACACTATTGAAGCTGTATAAGGTTGTAATGTATAGATGAGTTGACCTGTGACGTCAAAGCCCGGCAACGAACAAAGCACTGCCCAGCAGTATGCATGAGCATCTGCAGGGGTTGTACTTTTAAAATTCGCGCTCAATCAGGCGTGATAAGGCTATTGAATGCTGTAACTGCATGGGCATATTCTTCGCACCTCTAACATGTCAGTAGACCAGGTGCTAACTTGTGTTTGTAAACATTGATGTCACCTCATCTATACTAAATCGATTCTAGTCACCGACACTAGTCACCGCACAAACAAACATACTCTATTGAAGCTGTATAAAGGTTTTAATGTATGCGTAAATCGATTCTAGTCACCGACGGCGCCGACGGCACTTCGCGCCTGTGTAGTACATTCCTTATTTATGCAAACGGACCGAAGACTCTCGCTCTGATTCGCTGATGTGTGCACGTTCGGAATCCATTGGTTACTGGTACACGCTTGGTTCATGCAATGTTCCAAATTATGAGTTGCCATATAGGGATTTGTATTGTGATCAATTGATCAGTGGCTCGAACCAAAGTTTAGCGTGAGCCAGTGACTTTCACGGTCTTATCTAACGTGCTTACATCAGCGAATAGCGCTCGATCAAGCCACGGACCGACTGACATAAGTTTAAATGATCCCGCGTTTCAAGTATTACACACAACGAATGCAGTAATCTTTGTGGGGTACAGTGTACGTGGCATGCATACCATGCTTGACGGCGCCGCAACTGATCCTTCTGAGCTCAAAACACAGTTCTGCGCATATAGTTATGACAGCAAATTAATCCTCCCACTGCATTTCCCCATTCAAACTTGGGTTCCCACTGCCGAAAAATAGCCATGCATATTTGCAATGTCAAGTTAGTAAACGTTAATGTCACCCTGCATAGATGAGACAGTGTTTCCGAATTGACCAAGTGACACCGACACAAAGAGACATCTCATAGTCACATTAATGCACACAATCTACGATTATGTAGGAGTACCTTTTCAGCCCCAATTCTGGGATTGACCCATGCCGCAACTTCTAACCAAAAAAAAAAAAAAAACAACACCAACATTCACCAACGGAAAAGTCTGATTGAATTCTGTTTTCAGCTTCCAATAGCCGTAGACCATTCCGGATGTTCCCATTTATCATTGCCGCACTGAGAACACACAGTATAGAATTTCCGAAATATTCCCTAGCTGTATCACAAATATGACGTAACCATTCAGTAATGGCATAATGAGCGGCGCAACTTCATTTTATTTTGGTAGTGAAGTAAAAAGAACAAGTTTGTTAGTGCACCCCTTCAAGAAACTCTTGAAATAAGAGGATATCCAAAGGGAAAACAAAAAATCCCCCTGTATAATTAAAATAGTTATCATACACGACGTAAACTGACTGCATCGTATACTTCTCTTTTCTTGAAATATAAAACTATACGTTTCACGTATGAATTCTAATGGCTAGGGGCGGCGCCAGGGTGGTGGCAGGGGGGCCGCACCCCCTAAAGTTGTCAAAATTTAGAAAAACAGGGGGTTTTGCACAAAAAATTAGGGGTTTTTAACCAAAATGAGTTCCCTTTTGTAATGTTTCGCCGCCCATGAGTTTCGGCCCCTCCTATGGATTTTACCTGGCGCCTCCCCGGTGTAATGGTACATGATGATGTAGCTGGGATTACAGACTTTCCCTAATGAATTTCGTCGACTTACTTTGTGATACTTGCTGCTGTGTTGTCATTTAGAGCTGATTACTGGACGCCAACAGGTACACGTGCAAATACCAAAAAAGAACCTGTAGTTGGCCTGACGGTGGTGACTAACCTGGTTAGTATTGGAAAAAAAGGATACAAGGTGAGTTGCTTTTCCCATCTATGCGAATGCTTAGTTTTCTACTTTTCTTAAGGTCCGGGAAATGCAAATGATGATGGGTTTGTGTCAGGCTCACAGGAGGGAAACCGAAACGCGTTCAAAATTTGGGTTGGTGATGACATCATTTGTGGTATCATTGGGAATTTTTTTCAGAGATAATATCAAAATTTCCAGGTAACTGGTTTGAATTCTATCATGACACTGACTGAAAATCAATAGTTTCACTAATTATGTCACTGGAGTGTATCTTTTTTTCGGCCCCTTTTTGCCAATGGAAGGTCCCATAAAGATTTGGAATAGGTTATAATCTCATTTCCTGGGACCTTTAAACATCAAGAGCCATCAAGAAGAGATTGGACTATTGGGAACGGATTTCCCTTAGGATAGGAGTTACTGACATGTTGACGCTGATCCATTTTACATTTTTCTGGGATGCATTCTGCAGGAATTGAAATAAAAAAGGATGAAAATGAGGGATAAAAATGGAAGAATGTGATCTGATGTTAGTTGCAAATTGAATTGCAAGACTGCACTATAAATACGACCTTTACGAGCTTACGCCTACACCACAGATTCAAACGTCGTCTTGTCCATATTGACTTTACAACTTCGAAACGGAACTGTTTTAAAACACTTGTACTTGCAAACACAACAAAAGAGAAAGAGGTATATCATTATTCTTTTATTTAACCCTTAAGGAACTGCAGACTATCGGTTCCCGTTGTCTGAAGTCCATACATCCGTCCTTTAATTTACATACAGATATTGTTGTCGGTACCAGAACAAGCACACATCTCCTTAGCGTCAATGGATTTTTAATAGTTCATCGCCATTCCTGCATACTTCCAGTGGATGTTCATCACAATAGGTACGGGGCCGCCGTCAGGTCTAAAGTGCAAATGATCATCACAATAATCACCGTAGATGGTGAGAGTAGCTAAAGAAAATGTCAAAAAAAAAAAATATGCAAAAAGGGCTACAGTTGAATATAACAATGATAAAATGTGCGCTGCGCGTGCATGGGATTATACTCAATTTATTTTGCATTGAAGCAATAAATTATGTCGATCTTGTTAAATAACAATCACATGACGGTATAGGTTGTTTATAACTCGTGGATTTAAAAAAGAAATCAATGTTTTGACCTTCCAGAATGGTCTGCAAAGACAAACTTCTGGACTTGATTCTACTTTCAGGTTACTTTTGATAAACTTCAGCTCTGTCTACGCACCGAATATTGTTTTTCGGTTTGAAGCAAAGAGATATCACGAATTTAAACAAAAAATGGAGGACCAAACAAGAATTTGCGATTATTTGATAACAATAATATTTCTTCGAAATTTGGTAGTGTTCTGTATTGCATTGTAAGGCAAACTTTCCACAATTATATTTATAGGGGCGACCTCAATATTTAAGTGTGGATAATTAATGTTGTTATTAAGGTGAATACAGGTCTAGATCAATCGAGTAAAAAAGACAGAACAAAGAGAGAAAAAGAGGTCAAGAGATAAAGAACAGAAGGTATAGAGCTCACAAGAACAAGAGAGCAAGGTAAGGTAGGTGTGATAGTAGAAAATGAAGACAGTAGATAAAGATAGAATTTGAAAAACAAAATGAAGGGAGCGAGAGGGAGAGGAGAGAGCTGTTCGAATGCAAAAGAGGAAGAATAAACGTAGACATTTTTTCCGTAATAACTTAAATGTTTAAACTTCCATAATATGCCCCGAACAAGTACATGTACTGAAAATGATAAAACAGTTGTTATTAGTAAACGACGAAGCGAGAAAAACAACAAAATAGTGCACAATTTAAAAACATTTCCGTGTTCAGAATTTTTAATAAGGCATGCAAGCAAACCTTGTTGCCATAAATTCCTCTTTTGCTGTCTCTGTAAGGCTGACAGAAGCTAATCGTAATAAGAGTACAGCTTTACAGATGATTAATGAAAGTACTGGACCACTTCCCTGCTATTCTTCGCACCTCTAATGAACTCGTTGTTATCAATTAAAAAGGAAGTTCCAGTGATCTATATATCAAGGAATAGTAACTTTTGGGCATGTAGCAAACCAAGTATTTGGAAAAGCAACAATTCATATTTTAACTTTGGTAACTAGATTGATGCATGCAAATATTTTTAAAGGTAGCGAAGAAGTAAACCTGAGTGAACTTAATTTGTTGCGCTGAATTCCTAAAAATTGGTCAAAGTGAATATGAAACTTCTTTTTTAATCAGTACAAAATTTTAAGAAGGCTTTTATATAAACGTGGTAAAATTCGCATGTAGGCAAAAGCTGTTTTTTTAACTATCCTACATTTCAAATCTTAATGTTTACAAAATCCAAAAATGTTACACACACCCCCCAAAAGTCCAATTGTTAGGGTAACCTTACCAACGGCATCTAGATTTTCGGGATTTTCCCACCGGGTTTCCGTTTGCTAACCACACCAGTTAACACCAACGCAAGCACCAATCGGGTACACAACTCCATAATGTGTCCACAAGGAACTTCAAACGTTCAGTATCTCAAGTTACGTAATGATGATGAAAAATATTGACACTGTCCCGTAAAAGACCCGTAGCTATGGTATCCCAACGCCGACTAGATTCCATTCCACTGTGTTAGAAAAATTAAAGTCAACTATGCATGTCTCCCGATTGTTTACTTCCCAAAAATATATTGTGTGCAAAAATTGCGAAGTAATGCCACCCTCGGCTGGAAATAATGACAATAAAAAATACCAATCGTGTAAGCATAAACCAACTTGCTGATTTTTTACACCCACGTATATTATGTTACATGTTTGAAGTTTAATCTTAACAGACTTCACGGGTCCAAGTTTCCTTTTTGACTGGGTCACTACACTTCAGATAGAACGGATAAAGCTTTCAGTTGCAACTAAATAAAGAAGGCCAAATAGTTTTGCTTAGTGCACCCCCACATATACTTGTATTTTAATCTGAGTAATGTATTGAATGACAACCAAATGAAGAGTTCAATTTGCATACATTTTAAAAAATATGCTATGACATTTGTTGGAGGTATAGGGTTAGGAGACATTTCAAACCCACTATTGCTGTATCGTATTATTTAACACGTTCTCTTCAAAATTGAAACCATTTGAACCATAAATATTAATGTGGCCATCCCTTTCCTTTGATAGTTTCTGATATTCCTCTGATTGATTTTCTGAAATTTCTCCCCCGATGAAAACAATGTGCGCTTAAAAGTATAAACGTAAATTATTGTCGGTCTATTGTTAAGAAAGATTACTTTACAAACTTGCGTATAATATAAATCATTTCTTTCTGAAATAAAATGTAACTCTTGTTTGGTGAACTTAAATTTCTTAAAGTTTCACTTATTTTGAAAAGGTTACCCAAAATGTTCGTTATTTTGACCAGTTTCAACTACTTACAGAGCACCGTACGGGCGGAACGGTTAAGTGCAGGACCTTAAATCGTGAGTTCGACCCCTGCTATAGTCAACGTGCTTGCTGTCTCTGTGCAAGATTCTTAATCTCAATGTCGAAATTTGGGTGCTTTATGGGAACATTTACAATTTAAGTGCTGATAGGGATGTGCGCTTGGCCGGCAATCACCTAGATGAAGCGAACTGATTGTGACGATTTCCTGATGGCAGCGTAAAGTAATAGGCAACAGCGTAAAGTAATAGGCAACGGCGCTTTAGGAAAGTCCTGTATTATTATTATTTAAATTTGATTTAGTTTGGAATACTTAAAATTTGATTTAGTTTGGAATACTTATGTGCTCTTAGTTGTTGAGTGGACTATATATTTTATAAGTATAAGAGTCAGACTTTTTGCCTCAATTAAACTTTGAATTTTTTGTGTTGCAAATTCGTGTTTGTTCAAAATTTCTTAGATTAGATAAACTGGTACATACTTGCAAACGTTTTCGTTAATGACTCATATCATTCAATTTAACTTAAATTTAAGACTACAAGAGGGTAAATGATTATTGTTGGGGTTCGTTGACACTAAGTTTTCTTCTGAAAACGTGGTAAATTTAATAGAAATGAAGTTAAGTAAGAAGTTACAGGTTTTACTCAGTTTCATTTAACCATAGTTCTTAAAAGTATTACTTATAATTTGTACTGGCAACCAAAATAGTGCATCTTTGTACTAATCTATGGTTATAACTATATAGGTTTATATCTGCTATTTTTCATACATGTTTTGTGAAGAGAGAAAAAGTAAATCTGAATCTGAATCAGTTTAAGTCAGAGAGGTGATAACACCTGAAATCTTTTCGACTGCGAGACAATATAACAATGACCCTGCACTCCCAGATGAAAAGAAATCTGAAGCGTTTCTCTTCACCGCATACCGGTGTGAAACTCATTATAGCCGCCGGGAGCCGCAGTCCGGGCTCCACAGACGTAACGAGATAAACGTGAAACTAATGTTGCGTGAAGAGTGAACTGAAGAGAGTGCCCTATTCTTTACCATTGTAGCAGGACTGTGAGTACAGCGGACTATAATACTTCTACACCGGGTCGATTGTTGAATACCTAGCTCCATCTTGCTGAAGTCTATGTGTAGTTTGAGGTGATATTGTATTAATTTTAATCAAAAAACAAAAAAACACGCGTTTTTAACCTAATTTTAAAAAAAAAATATGAATGTACACTTTGTTTCCCCTAGCCCCCCGTGGGGGAAAGAAAAAAACCACAGCAAGAAATGACATGTACATAGTTCTAAATGTGACGAAGACGGATCCGTATTTCAACTGTGAAGCGCCTTTATCCACTGTTACCTGGTCCATCGTGAATTAAGTTGGCCATCGCAAACGAGCTTCACGGTGATCGATCGTGAGGAAATGAGGATGGCAAAATCGAGCATTTTTGGAACCAGCTTTAGCGTTCTCTTTAACCCATATCAGGCAGACAGCCTGCCTGATTACTGCAGGAAGATAGAATAGCTGGCTACGGCTATCCCCAGAGGTGTTCTGAATCAATCCCACAATGCATGCATGTGCCTATACTATACTGGACTAACACAGGTCAGTACTTAGGGATAAAACGTGTTTCAAAAGTTTAAGACACACCGCAAGACATTCCATGGACCATGCATATAAAATCCTTAAGTTAATATTAGCACCTTGTGGGCTTTAAAATTTTTTTTTGAGTGAAAAAGTCAGGGCTTTATGTGTTAAGAATAGGATTTTTGGTGGGACCTTTGCATTTAAAAGAATATTTCATAAGCTCGAGCGCTAGTGTTTCTTTACATGGGAAGTTATGACCAACCGGATGTACTCATCACCATCTCTCCTGTACGTGAAAATTAACATGGTTACTATGGTAACCTGACCCATCTGTTCAGCTTTTGTTGCGATAATGACTAAGAGTTTTAAGTAACTCATTGTGTTTTTAAAGTGCACACCGTTGTACTTCGGATTACATCACGTATAATTCATAATTTAGTTCTTTTCATGTCAAGAACCAACTTGCAAAGTTTTTTTTTGTGGTTGGTACGGGTGTTGGGGGAGGGAGAAGGTTGCCACGAGATATTTGTATGGGACATTTCTGAAATATTTTGCAGAGTTGGCTCTAAACCTCTCTGTTTAAATAAAACTCGTCATTTGCCATTTATTTGAGCCGAAAACGCATGAAAATCATGTCTCCTACTTTTGGGTGTAATATGGGACTTTGCGCCGAGTAGTGCTATGTGGAAATGACATTTTGCCGACACGCGGACTTAATGACATCATGGTGACGACAATAATGTGATACTCATTTTTGGTATCAATGGAAAGAGAAGGACCATTAATGGTATCAAAATCATAAGCACCCGTTGCTTTATAACAAATTCCTGGGGGATGTCCCCCTTGGTAAACTGGGCTTGTTATGATAAGGGTTAACGCGAGATAATACACGGGGTGATTGTACTTTGTTCGCTTGGACACAATGCTGTATACCAGCTTGGCATAGACGAAGTTGGGAAGCAACACTTGTATTGTTCCGGCTATACCGCGACCATATTGGCCATTCTAGACGGCTAGACGGTTATGCAAAGTAATTACGGCGGTAATTACGGCGGATGGCGGTCAACGAAATAAGTAACTGTCCAAAATGGTGATAGTGGTATGTCCATGTTTTATGTTAATATAAGTGATATCTTCACGGTTTAAAATCCAGTGATAATGGTGGGATTTATTTGAAGCACTTTTTTAAAAAAGATATGGCATATTTTGGTCTGCAAATAAAGACAGTACTTAAACATTTTTCTACCTCAAAGGTTGTCACCGATGTCTGTTTCTTCGTATGGTATGTTTCACTGAACTAGTCCAGAAAACTAATACATGTAACAAGTTACAAGTGATGAAGGCGGAGAAAGGTAAAGAGGGCACCAATAGTAAACTGGTTGCATTTTGTGAGGTTAAATATCGTCACATTAATTCTGCTCTCAACAAATAACATGATTCCCTTCTGGACATTGATTTGCTTCCATGAACGCCGTTATTTTTTATGCGAATCCGTGGACAAAGCGCAAAGTCGACAACTTCAATTTAAAAGACTGTAGCTCGGTCTATAGCTAACCGATGTAAATCACCTTTGCAGCAAATTAAAGTTATGAAATAAGCTTTCCGCTGGTACCACAAAATGTTGAGATATGTTTGTTAAAGATGCAAATGGCGGAAACAATTAAGGTTCAGTTTTTTCTGACTCATTCTGTATTTGCAATGGTGATAGAGACGGAAAAATTGGGTTTTATACACGAAAAAATCCTCAATATGAAGGATAGTTTGAAGGATAGGGTCCATTGGATATGGCTAACAATATTATATTATTAGTCTTAGTTTCTTTAGCACTGTTTAATGACTTTCAGCATTAGGTATTAGAAAACCATTCCTCTTGTAGTACGATATACCCAGAACACCCAACTTCAAGGTGAATACATGAAAATTCAAATGTATATGCAGCTCACCCTTACGGCGAGCGAGATGGACAACAATGCACACCAAAGTTGGCAGTTTTGCTCTATATTCTCAAACGTTTTTGGAATGTACAGAGTAGATAATGTCTGGAAAGTGCTTCCAAAATGTCAAAAACGCTGCTCATTTTTACCACTCTTGCGAATTTAAAGTTATAGTAATAACATGAATAACATAGACATGATTTGGGAATAGTCCTAAATTCTTTGTACTGAAATATAAGCCTACATGTCCTTCCTCCGTAAATCATACCAGTGCTTTCTAAAACATTCATCAAATTGAAAAGTTTTTGGAGTAGGGCCTAGTATTTGCATAAAACAAGGAAGACTGACATCCACGATTTTCCAAAAATTCTATTGCCCATCACCTATATTACTTGACTTGTTTAACTGAATGTTCATTGGCAAATAGTTGCAGTTCAAACAAATGCCAGTTTTTAGATGGTATCCTCATTGATGGAACCACATTGGCATCGGCAGAAGAGTGTACATCGCAGGCTTGCTTTTGAACATTTACAGTTACTCTTGCAAGCTTTAGAGCATCCATAATGAAAGAGCAGTGCAAATGCTTTGCTTGGCATCTAGGAGTCGAGTCCAATATGGAGCATACAGCTTGCTCTTTTCATCTCTTACCCAACCCCAAGCTGGGGCATCAGGTAAGTCCTGCTGTGGTTCCGTTCGAGACACTGCTTACAGATGTGAGATTGGCAAGGACACAGAATTTAAGCATGTTACAAAAGTGCCTGATGAGTAGTGGGATGGTTTCAAGCATTTAATTCCTTGGAAAAAGGAGCTCCTGGCGAGCAACATTGAGACGGAAGCATTTGATGTCTTGGGCATAACATCAAGATAATGAACCTTTCCAAGACATCCATGTGGATACTGTTAAGCTCATCTTGGATGAGTCATAGCACTGGAAAGTATCCGAAGATCTGTGGGAAGGGGCCTCCCATGTTGACCTGCAATTCTCTTCCCAAATACCGAAAAGGCTGAGGTTTGGTATAAAACACTGATAGGCACAGAACAGAGGGAAGGGTAAGGACACACATTTTTGTGGTCCTGCATTTTAAGCAACTGGTGCACTTGAATAAATTGCCGATTTTCTCCATTCCCAAGTCACAGTTCATGCAGGGAGCCTAAAATGTTCAAATATGTCCAATGGGCCTGATGGCATAAGACAACATCACTGTCAACATACGAAACCATCAACCTTTGAATGCCCCTTGACGTAGAAGGTATCAAGCACACGAAGAATTATTCTATCATTTGCTTCTTCTTTCTTGGTGGTTTCATGGTGAAATGTTTTGAACATCATTCTGTGATCCCTTCCAACACTGGCACTCAACAAACAGAGGTCATCCTTTGGCATATATTTCAAGCATACCAGCTGATGCTTGTTGACTTAGATATCGAACAGGCCAACTTTGTTTTCAGTTTTGTAAAAATTGCTTCAAACTGGGTAGAATGGGTAGACTGGGGTTGTACATCTGACAATAGTGCGAGCACATTTGATCCCCATTTTCTCTCCACATGGAGATCTTGAAGAGGTTCAAAATCTGATTTAATGCCAATAACCACCAAAATGCTTCCTATCTCAATGTTGCTCGCCAGGAGCTATTTTCCAAAGGAACTCGAACCACATCAGAATTTCCTCATGCCAAACCTGGGGTTTGGTAAATGAAGGATGAAAAAAGTAAGCTGAATGCTTCATTCTGGACTCCACACACAGAAGAAGCAACCATGTGCAGCACTGCTTTTATATTGTGGGTGGCTCTAAGTCCTTCAGGGGTAACTTAAAGGAAATATTAGGATTTGAATATTTGGAAACTTTGGTATGGATGGAAAGCTTAAGTAACCTAGATTACCTATAAATTCAAAATAAGTTGAAAATTGTCCACATTTGTTGAGTAGTTTGCCCTTTTAATTTCCCGGCCAATAGCTTACTCGAACCGGATTCCACAATCCATCGATTGCAGGCAAATGGTGACGTCAAAGTGCTGACCATCCATAATTTACGTCGTTGTGACCATCATAATCGCAGTGTTGCCACTTCAATAATAATTAAACACAACGAATGAACAAAATATGTCATTCTGTAACTTTTTTTTCTAATTTATATTTACTTTCATTAATCCATCCATATCCAGTGTCATCATACATTTCGAGTCAACACGATTTTTGGTCCATCAACGTTTGACGTCACGAGGAGAGCAAAATTGGGCGCTTTTGAACAATGAAGCCGTGGCGAAAAATCCGCCCGTTTTCTTCGTATGTCAAAAAAGCAAAAAATTAAAATGCCTCTATTTTGTTAATTTACATCAAATTGTATTATTTTTCGGGAATTCGTGATGTATGTACATATATTTTTATGAATGTAAGTCAACTGAGCTTGACAAAAATCCTGACATAATTTCCTTTATGTTCAAGAGGCAAGCCTGTGGTGTAAAACCTCTGCCAATGCCAAGGTGGTTCCATCAATAATGATAAGCATCTAATAGCGACATTTATTTCAACTGTACTGATTTGCCAGAACAATTAAGCCAAAATTTGTCAGTCGATATAGAGCCTGTCTAAAAAAGTGGTACAATCAGAAAAAAAATGGTTTAAATATGAAATTTCAAAATAGGTCATTATTTCTTACTTGCATAATTTAAAGAACAAAGACCGGGCCTTTGGCAATAGTGTATGTTTCATCTGATTTACTTTTGTCATATCAGAGATATAATCAATTTAGTGCGATACTCCAAAGTCACTTTGTGCACTTTTATGCATGGGCAGAGTTTGTTTCGAGTCCTATGCCATGCTGTCTTCAGGTTCACAAAAGATTGACAACTTGGCAAAAGAAACAAAACCAGATTAAAGTACACAAAGGAAGTTTCTCACACAAGCTGTATAGCACATAAAATCGAAATTCGTCACAATGCGGATTCCCCAAAACAGTAACTCTGATTCATTTTCATCGGACTGTGGGAAAGTGCCCCTCTTTGGAGAATTATTTTCCGAAGGAAATTGTTTCCACCCCATCGAAAGTAGCATACGTGGGTGCTGAATGTTTAACTTGTGGGGCTTAATTTCCGTATCGCAAGATACTAAGCCTATAACAAAAAGTAATATGTATTTTTCACACTTTGGAAGAATTGCACCGGAAGCACAACTTTTATTTTCCCTCCTAATTATGCATTCGAATTATGTGAAAGAGTTATTATCCTATAATCATTTGTTCTAGGTGTATTAATGATTACGAATATAATTACGCTGTCATTGCTGAGAAGATAAAGTCACTCTTATAGCTATTCAGCCTTCCCTGACGATTTTCACAAAGTTTTTTTTTTTTTCAACAAAAATCATGATCGCAAAAACAAGGACGCAACTGTGCTCTCAGCTGCGTCGTCCCACCCATGTTGGCTTTTACTAATTAAAGAGACAATGGCACATTGAAAAACAAGCGCCCTCTAAGATTTTTCCAAAATCGATATTTTTGCATTGGTTGTTCAAGCTTTTATATACAAAAAGACCTCACCCGAAATGAATATATAATTTAAAGACCAATCAAGCTTTCCTTATGGGGTAAAACAGAAACGATTTTGCTAATTTAACGTCGCCGGCGAAAATGGCGTTTAGCACAATGAAACACGCACGCCGTAGCAGGTTTCCCACATATGCACACTGTTACCGGTTATATTAACCTGTGTGGTTTTAATATCTGTGCGTACGAGTCAAAAATATTCATGTAATATACACATTTGTGGATTAAGTTAATGGAAAACAAAACTTAAAGTTGGCCTACAAATTACCTGGATGTATTTATCCTCATATCAATGTCCCCTATCTGTTTTGGGTTATGTTTATTTTTATGTGTAAATTATATCTATGTTCTTCCAATGTCCTAGACTATCATTTGGAGCAAATGAAGAGAAGAAAGAAATTAGAGAAATAGAGAATTTCATATTTGTGAAAAATGGCCAGTGCCGCCTTTTTAAAATGATTTTAACCAACTGCTACTAAAAACAAATGGATAAACCAATGCCTATCCCCGACTCCGCAGCAGTTTAATCATAGCACATGCAGCTGCTGTAGAACGGAGAGAACAGAAAGGGTCTCAGCTCAAGTCCAAATGATTTTGAGCGAAAGTCATGACATCAGCATGTATCAAAGATTGCAGGACGGTGATGATAAAGCGGGATCCAAAGTTTTTTGTCCAATGTTTCCACTTTCCCACCCCCACCAAAGTTTATATGAAGAATCCCTCACGCATATTATTCAAGCTGTTAAATGGGCCTGTGATGTCACCAGTTAAAAACTTAAATATACATGATGACATGCAATTAAGCATCAAATTTTTGCGTAGACAAATTAGTCATAGGCTTAATTTAACTTTATTCAAAGAGGGTGTTCTGTAGACCCTAGTCGTCAACAAAAAACAATTGTTATATTGATGCGTGATCGTACAGCTTGCCTTAGTAGGTTTTTGTTTCGGCAATTTCCTTTAAATCATTTATAATTTTTGAAAACTGGTTACTGATGTTATTTCTTTTTGCTCTTGTTTATAAAGTATAACCTGTCGTTGGAGAGAATATTTTTCCTCTCTATCAAGAATTTGGCATTGCTGTATTTGTAAATGACGGGATACCCACGCATGTGCGGATCACCGCTAGCTGGCTTAACCATTTCAAAGGCGTTGATCTTTTTGCAGTCACCCGTTGTGAGGGTTCATGACTCGCAAGCATTTTGTGGAAATTGCAAAGCCAAGAGCTTGCTTTAGTTACTCCACTGGCTGCAGGCCCATATATTTGAGAGCTTTTTCATTGCCATAGCCAGACGCCTTCTGATTTCATCTTTACAACCTGGTTGTCATCGTTGACCATAAGCTTTGTCTTTGCCACACTAAGGCGCATACCCGTGGCATCACTTCCTTTCTTTTAAGCTCTTTTACTCTCTCTCCAACACATTCAGTTATTTAAGACTAGCAGCGAGAAGGGTTGTATCATCAGCATATCTTAAGTTATTTTAATATGCCGATTTCTTTTTTATATATATATGCTAATATACTTAAGTTATGCTTAAAAACTGCCGGGCTCCAAGTGAGATTTTTCCATCACAGCAATCCAGAGCTTTTCTCACGATGTATTCAGCATACAGTTTGAAGAGAGTGGCAGAATCCATTCCTGCCGCAATTTCCAATGACCTGACGGATGTTAGCAATGTGATATCTTGTACCACGTCCCCTCCCGAACCAAGCCTCTTCTGGTTTAAGTTCTCTTTCAAGGTGTGGTTTAAATATTTCATTCAACATTATGCAGTATAATTTTGCTGGCATGAAGAGTCGGAGCAATTGAATGTTGTTCTTTGCTGTCCTTGTATTCATTGAAGGCCCCTTTCTTGGGTAAGATGAAGGCATTTAAAAAAAAAATCCAATGACCTGTCGGATGTTAGCAATGCAATATCTTTGTATTGTATTTACTCAGGTGATGGCTGAAGACAGGAATGTTATATACTTAACATTTTAGTGACACACACACACATACACACACTCACACACAACGGATTGCATAGTCCCACAATAAAGACGGAAAAATAAAGACGAAGAAAGCCGGAAAATTTTTGAAATTGTGTCGGCAAATGGACGGTTCTGTCGGCAACACCCCCCATTGGGAACCTGTTTCACTAACTCAACATCGACCAATTGAATCGGTATCCAAGTCAGCTTAGCTATAGGAAAGCAGACTTGCAAGGATTCACGGATAACCTGGATCAGAACGTGAAGAGGATTGCTCCAAAATCCCATAGCTATGACAAATTTGCCCAATTAGTGAACAAGACTGCCCTGAGATTCATACCCAGAGGCTGTAGGACGGAATATACACCAGGCCTTTCCAAGGAATGTGCTAAAGAATATCAAGAGTATACCACCATGTTTGAAGCTGACATGACCCAAACAGCAAGAAAGCATGGTCCGCCATCCGAAAGCTTCAAGGGGATCCAACAGAACCTCCACAGCAACCAAATGTTACACCCAACCAAGTTGCCCACCAACTGCTTTTAAATGTCAAGTGCAGCAAGAAGCCCAAAGAGATCAAACTAGACCACAAGAGCGACCCTGGTTTCACTAGCCCCTTCAACCTTTACGAAACGGAAATCAGTATTGCTAAACTTCAACCAGAAAAGCGGTAGGCCTTGTAGGAAGTAGGCAAAGGAGTGACTTCTTGAGCTCTACAACAGCTGTCTTATTTCGCACAGGTTCCCAAACTCCTAAAGCCTAGGAAAGACCCATCTAATCCCAAAAGCTGTAAACCAATATCACTCCTCAGCCATACCTACAAGCTCTTTGAACGTCTCCTGCTCAACCGTATCGCTCCTGTGATACACAAACACCTCATACCAGAACGACCTGGGGTCCGTTCCCGAAAATGAGTCGTAAATCTACGTGCATACTATGTCATGCCTGAGTGGACCAATTTGTCCAAAGCACGGTGTAACTGGTGTGAATAGGTCTGTTATGTAGGACATACGTATGAGTTAGTATACACGTAGGGTTACCCACGAGTTTGGGAACGGGCCCCAGGTTTCTGGCCACCAACTCAACACATGAAGGATTATTTTGTTGAGGGTTTGTTAACCGGAGTCACGTTCGTTGATCAGCAGCTTTAATGACACTGTTAATCACTGATGCTTACTCCATAAGATTTTGAACTCACCGAGGACAGCTGCTTGACCAAGCTCATCAAAGGATTGCTTGCAAACAGGATGTTCTTTGCTCAGCTGCGAGCGAAGATGAGCCGATGGCGTAGACTCAAGAATTGACTACCCAAGGGAGTGTGCTCGTACCTCTCCTGTTCAACATCTATACCACCTTAACCACGCGCGGGCCACGGCTAATCGCCTTAAATCCAGAGAGCTTCAACCCTTGAAACAGTCTCTAAGGAGTTTAAGAGCGTTGCCTTGTGGAAAGAAAGACTTGCTAACAAGTAACATCTGTTGGTATTGAACCTGGTGAGCATCTTCCACCTGGAGCTGACTCCTCATGGGCTGAATGGTGATGCAGATTGAGAACCAGAGCTGGCCGATCTGAGGTTTCCTTGCAGAAGTGGGGCTACCTGGAAGCAGATCAGGACACTACCTGTGGTTGCAGAACCACACAATTGACCATCTCTTGTTCTGCCCACTGTTGAGGCAACAACGCACAGATAAGGACCTTGCGGAATTCATTGAAGCAGCCAGACATTGTACCATCTCTGGCTAGATCATATGAGAGAACCAGTGTTTGGACATGATGAGAATAGTTTCCAGAATTTAAAAGTGGTGCAGTTCAAGAATGATATGTCCTCACCACAAAGATTTTAAAATGGCAACTTGTACCTTTGAAGTTCCACGACAAATCCGTGGGAATCTTATCAGTAATCAGTCTCCTTTTTCAGAGCAGTCCTGAAGATAACGTTGTCCAGCAGTTCAAGACTACATGGTTCTATAGGTCCCTCGACAATCCAAAGGTTTTGCAGTGTTAGCAAATAACAGTCCAGGATAAATTACTCCACCAGACTATTACTTCAAAGACAACTGCAGTATTGAAAGTAATAGTACTAGATCTACCAATTTGAAACATTCTGAGGGCACACTCTATTCAAGATGTGCAAGTGTTTCTCTAAGGAAAAGGACCAGGTAGTCAAAAGTTGTTGAGAGACCATTGTATATATCGTAATATATATAGTAAGTCATGACTAGAGGTCCCCACTGCTGGTTCATGGATTTTAGATTGTAGCTTAGGCCCAAATTCTACTAAAGACAGTTTATAATACATAAATCATATACAACTTGACACAGGTACAGATTGAAAAATATCCTTTATTAGTTCTAGACAAGATGCGCATGGATTGTACAATTGATCAGGGGGGGGGGGGGCGGTGGCGGCCAAGCCTCATTCATTATCGCACTTCACCAAAAATTCAAAAGAATTCAGCAATCGGATGCAAACCACAAACCAATTTGAGTGCTTGAATGTGGGTCGATCATGGTGTTCCCATGACTTACAATACTTACAATACTCAGACACAAATTTTCACATATTTAATAAAAAACATTCATAAATAACCCTTCAAGTGGAGTTGATTCTTCAACTCCATCGGTTTTGGAATAAGAAAATATTCCTTGACAACATATAAAAAATTCCGAATTGTTCGTCAAGATTTCGCTTTAACGTGTTAAACCATGGCGACGTCTGACATTGGGATTTCTTGGCCGCCCTCCCCTCAATTGATTACATACATGTACAAATATTAGCTCACACTGACACAACAGGATAAGATTGATGCCGGTTATAATGATACTGACCTAGAAATTTCTGCATATGGCACTTTGGATTTGGTGTTTCCAGTTCGGCCGTTAAATTATAATCGGGGATCCCAATTCTAAATACAAAATTGCTTTTTTTTTAATTACAAATATGCACTTTTGAGCATTACCATTTACAGCTATAGTTTACTAGACAATTACCATCACAACTGTGCAAAAAACTCAAATTTTGAAAATTGAGGAGCTTTTAAAAAATGTGCTGTTATTGCTTTTATCAATATTGCCAATGTCCAATTTAGTTCCCTTTAGCACATCACTTACTTTCCTGTGAACTTGAACCTCTCTTCTCAGATAATAGAAATAGGAGGGTTGGGTTGATGGAGGATGCATTGAATCGGGCGAAGTGGAAGGAGGGAGTAAGGGCAATTGCTACGAATGTGACGTAAATCCGGCCACCCCGATACGGGGACAAACCAGTGTAGAAGTTTTATAGTCCATTGGGACTCATAGTCCACCTACAACGGTAAAGAATAGGGCACTCGATTCAGTGACTCTCCGCGCAACATTAGTTTCACGCTTTATTCCGTTGTCATCTGTGGAGCCTGGACTATGGCTCCTGGCAGACTATCTGCTTTCACACCGGATTTAAAACTTTGGTTTTTCTACTACTTACTACTCTTCTGATCACAAAGTTGAGCCGTCTCACTTGCCTCGTCGACCAAATCAATATTTGGGTAGCTACTAAGGGGATTATACCCGGGGGGGTACTCAGTGGAAAAGGGTAGGTACATATGTGCAGCCGATATGGGTCGCATTTTCACGCCTTACTATAACAATGGGTCGTTTTTTTCCACCAGGCTACTATAAAGATGGGTCACTTTTTTCGAGGTCATTGCTACTATATAAATGGGTCCATTTTTCAATTTTTGGTCGCATTTTACTATGAAAATGGGTCGATTTTTCCGATTTTCGCTAAAATCACATGAAAATGGTTGATTTTCTGATTTAGTAAAAAGTTACTATGAAAATGGCCGATTTTGCTAAGATTACTATGAAAATGGTGCTAAATTTCAAAGCCAACTATATTAATGGGTCGAAATTTCGGAACCAACTATATAAATGGGTCATATTTTTGTATAATTTGGTCACTATAATAACTGGTCGTATTTTTTTTACCCGGTGGAGGCACACCCGTACCCAATTTTGGGTCGAGTACCCCCCCGGGATTATAATACAGATGCTGATAGAATTGTGCACCTGGCCAGCTAAGGTGACACGAAATGATTGTTTGGCTTTCCCGATGGCAGCGTAATAATAATAGGCAACCGTGATTTGAATCTTGAAAAAGTGCAATACAAATATCAGTATTACTATTATTTTGTAATTATTTTATAAAGGTCCAAATGTTTGCACATGAACCTTTCTTGGAATGTTGTCTGTCTGCTTCACATAAGACAAAAAAAAATCAAGTTTGTTTCCAGTAGGTA
This sequence comes from Ophioderma brevispina, assembly GCA_023653785.1. Classification (NCBI taxonomy): domain Eukaryota; kingdom Metazoa; phylum Echinodermata; class Ophiuroidea; order Amphilepidida; family Ophiodermatidae; genus Ophioderma; species Ophioderma brevispina. The sequence continues at coordinate 121,306 of JAMKCH010030226.1, forward strand.
GTCCCAAAACCTAAATGTGAAATGCACTTTCTTATTTTAAAAATTTTTTGAAAAGGATTTTCCCCCAAATGGCTCAAATCAGCCAAATGGCAATTCAAAACAGTTGCAAATCATATTTGAAATTTATAAAAGAAAAATATTGATTTGGGATCACATTATTTTTTAATGAAATTTTCTATCTCTAAGGCATTTTTGTCTTAAAAATGCAAACTTTCTCAGTCAATCAAATAAAAAAATGAAATGTGGTAAAAATGGCTCAAAAATCAAAATGCGCGTGGCCTACTGGAAACAAAACTTTTTTGTTGTTGTTTGATAAACTTTGTCTAATGCTGCATGTCAAAACAAGTTTTCAGAGTGCATGCATGAATTTCCTAATTCACCTAAACACATTTGGTAACCAGCAGTCAACTATAATAGCAACTCTTTTCACTAACTGGGTGTTTATTTGCAGTACAAACAATGTCATCGTTCCAATGTCTTTGATACAGCCACTCCATAATTTGTATTAAAGAAACACTGGCACATTTGAAAAATAGTGCACCCTCAAGATTTTTCAAAATTGATATTTTTGCATGGTTGTAAAGCTTTTATGTACATTAGCCCTCACCTGAAAATATTAAGCCCTTATGGGAAAACAGAACAATTTTATAATAAAATGACTCCGGCGACATTTATTCAGCAGACGATGGAAATGGTGTTTAACACAAGAAAACACATGTTGGAGTTGAAATTTTAACTACTTTGTTCTCCAGGTACACAAGGATGATTAATAAATATTGACATGTTGGAGTTGATTCCCACGGCATCCACCCTGTTTGACCAGTCTGTGACCTTTGCAGTTTTAATATCAATGAGTACGAGTTTATGGTATTCATGTAATAGACAAAATTACAACAAACTTAAAGTTAGCCCATAAATTACCTGGATGTCTTTAGCCTCTTATTAATGCCCCTATCTGTTTTTGGGTATGTTATTTTTATGTGTAAAATATATCTCTATCTTCCAAAGGTCTACACTATCATATGCGAGCAAATCGAAGAAATTTCATATTTTGTGAAAATGTGCCAGTGCCGCTTTAAGAAACACACAGGTCTCGTATGATCACTAATTGTGTTGTCTCTTCTTTCATCATATCTTTGGAGGTTGATTTCAGTGCTTCGTCTTTCATCAAGCACTCATTTCCATCTGCTAGTCATGATACACTTTCTTTTTGTGTCGCCTGCCTTAAAGGGGGATGGCCCGATTTAAGGATATGAAGTTTTCTTCTCGAGAGATTGGCCTTCACCCCAAAACCCCATCTGTAAAGTTTCGCGCCGATATTTCAATCCGTTTTCATGCGAGAGCTAAAAACGTGATTTTGTAAGCCCATAGAGTACTGTGTAAAATTAATATTGGTCGACCAAAATGGGGCACATTTTCGCTCATAACTTCCAAACCAAACATCCTTTGGCTCTAAGATTTCATAGGGTAAATGAGAAAAATAGTAACTTTCTTCTGACACCAAAATATTGACCACTTCCGGTAAAATCTGGGCTTCTGGGGACGAGGCTATTAGCGATCGGGCCATGGACCTTTAAGGCAGGAAGACACATAGGGATCACTTTGTCCACTGTAGTCTGTTGTTGTTGTGATGTCTATTGTTGTTGTGAAAAAGGGTTAACATTTGCCTGTAATATCCACATACTTCGATGGATTTAAACCAAACCAAACCAAACTTGAGTAATAGGTGCAACATTGGATCCCTCATTTGTTGATGCGGTCAAAGGTCACATGCCAAGGTCAAAGGTCATATGAGACCTATCATTACAAACTGCGACACATGTGGTCCGAGGACCGTTGTATTTTTTTTTATATCAACAGTTGGATTTGGACATTTACAAGGTTGTTTACTTTATTACTGATTAGCAGCAACATTTCGGTGAGTGGAAGTGCTTCAAATAAGCAAAATCAGGTACCGTATGTAATGCTGAAGAGCTATCCAATTACCTTTCTGTGTTGATGGGTTATATCCCAGCAACACAGATTTGATCTGTGTAGGGTGTGTGTGGGGTGTGGGGTGGGGTGGGGGTTAGGGTTAGACAGACTGACATAAAATATGCTCTTGGTTAAATGTACATCACGCCATTTGGTTTGAAGTGATGAGCAACTGCTATTGCTCAGCTGGGGGAAAAACATTCCTCTCTAAAACCTAAGTACTCTTTCCAATTATTATTTTAATCATACCACAAAATAATACGTTTAGAATGGAACATAACAATCTGGACATATCCCTGGTATAAATTGCGTATATAAGGCTAAAAAAGAAGTATTAATTTCCTGTGGGTGTTCCAAACATACATGGCAAATGATTTTTGTTTCGTTCTAACAACTACTTGTGGTTTTTTTTGGGTAATAAAAGTGGGGGTAAGTGTCACAGCTGTTTAAAAGTCTCATTTATTATGATAAAACCTGGATAAAAAAATATCAATGGCGACACAGTTTTGACAACTAATTTGGATTATTTATTCCACTGACTACATCCTGTGTATATTTTATGAAATTTCTTGTGGGTAAATATGACTTTTCTTAAAATCTAGTTTTACATGTCTTTCTATGGAGAATGGACATAGAGAGGGTACATACAAATCATGACCTTTGTAAGTCTATATGGCAAAATTCCCACAATGGACTTTTCTGATTTTTTGCAGAGATAATAAACTCGGCAAAAAAAGTTCCTGGACACTTGGAAAAGTCAAATTATTTCATATTTATATATAATAAAAGGACATTCATCCTCTATCAGCTTTGAGTGGAATTAAAATGTGACCATTCATGCATGGCTGGTTACATTCATTTGTCAAAGACAAGGTGCATAAATGAAAATTGCAAGGTGCAAGTTATTCAACGTTTGAATTGAATACCAATTTTGACCACTTTCTTCCACACTGGAAACGGATGTGAGATGAAAGTGGAAAGGAGTCAGGCTTGTTGAACCACTGTGTTAAATCCCAAGCATGTTTTTTTCCTCTGTCAAAATGGCAAAACTCGGAGCAGGATCGTGCGAGGATCCATAGGGCTATGTTCAGGCTGGATGCTCCTTTCATTATGTCGCTCGTGTTTTTTCCACGTATCCCAAAGCAGACGTTCAAGTTCGACACGCCGAGACATTGAGCGTGGAGAAGTAAACTATCGCCTGAGACCCAAAGTTTACAAACCCTAGAGGAAGACAACGTATCAGAACTCTAAAGCTCTAAGGAGATAAACTGTGACCCCACCAGTTATTTAGTCCCAAATCCATGCCGCCTCATCAGGTCAAGGTGCCCGTCGCTTCTCAGTTCCAAACGTAAGGAAAGACTCCATTACGTCGGAATATGGTCCAAAAAACTGGCCAAAAAACTGCTTACACCTCAACATCGGAAGCAAGGTTATGTGGACCAGAAACAGAAAGATGCACAGGGGACAATGACGTCAAGTTCTCTTACTGACCAATCCAGATTTGATCCACACCAATGATGTGGAAGGGAAGAAGTGTGGAATAGAGAAGGTAAACGGTTGAGTAGGTATTTAGAGATTAGTAGGAAAACATTGTGTACGAGAATTGCAGCAAGGAAGGGGTGTGAGCCATCGCATTACATTGTGTGAAAAAACCAGATGCATCCAAGAGTGATAAGTTCTGACATTCTATGCTTGGAAAACGATGTCCTTTGTGTATCAAAGTTATATGCATGTCATGTGGAAAAAAAATCCAAACCAAGTAGCCAATAATTATTGATTTTTTGTAATGACGCAAAGGACAGATTCACTGCTCCAATTGAATTGCCCGAAATGCTAATTTTCTTGCATTTCATTTAAGAACCTTGCATTGTTAAGTGGATGTGATCAAGTCATTGCTGAATCAAACATGCAATCCATCCAAACCTGACAGGAGATGAATGTTCTCTTTATTTTGATATGCAATAGGTTGCATTCTATGAGAAATAATTTGAAATATTTAAAACTTTCATAAACTGTCCAGGAAACTTTTTCTGCTGAGTTTAGTCTGCGTTACCCCTACTATAGCAGTTGTCAAAAAACTGGTCATCACTGCTTAACAAATGTTCTTAAAATAGAGACAATTTGCACAGGGAATTAAACATTGTGGTGTCAATAGTTTTATGTTTGCAATATTAATTTTTAATCAGAACCAATCTGCAACAAAAACTCTCAATGCCTAAAAGAAATTCTGATATGAGTTGGCTCAAACAAAGTTCTCTAAAAAATAAACAAAACCGAAACAAAAACAAAAAAACTAAAAAATTTAAATATCAGGGTGAACATAATAGTGGGGTTTTGAGGTTAGACGTAATTTGCAGAGGTGGTTTGAAACTGGAGATCCCCCAATATGCATAGAAGCATCTGATTATCACAGGTCCTGGGTCAAATATACCATACAGTTAGGAGGGCTCCCCACAAGTGATGATGACTAAGATTTCAGATTACTGATGGTGAAACTAAAACATGATTTTTATTGCAACAAATCTCATAACAAAATAAAAAAGAATATAAGTGTATAAAACAAAAAAAATATCCATAGATTCCAGCACTGTTTAGACTTTTGAGAAAGTGCTAAAGTTCATTGGATACTGATCAGATTTCAAATAGGTTAAACCAAAGAGTTTCGATAAACGTGATTTGTATCCCCCCAATTGGAACACAGAACTGTCCTGTGCAGTTGTAGTCCTCTCTGTTGCTCTTCATACCTTCACATAAATGAGAGCTAGCCAGACAGACAAGTTAGTAGATTAGTATAAGTGCCTACAGTTGGGTGTGATGCAAAGAATGCTAGTTTTGTCCACTAGTTGGTCTTTCACACACATGGGGCATCTGAGTGTCCATCTGTTTGGAGCATGATCTGCCAGATTGGATGTGCGGTCTGCACTAGGCAGCCAGAAGCCTTGATTCTGAAATAAGCACACGGGGGTTAATTAATATTCATTCAATACATTTTTAAATACAGAATTGAGAAAAGTTGTAAATTCTTCAGGTCAGGTCAGGTTTCTTTGAGGGCCTGCTACTGGTTATCCTGGTAACATACTACCTGTCCCAGGGCCGAGTTGTCGGCGGGCTAAACCGTCACCCCCACAGATTCTGATGAGGAGGGGTAGCTGGGTTATACCCGTAGAATGAAAAAGAAGTCTACCTACAAGGGCGTCAGCTCTGGACGAGTAGGCGGCATCAGCACATGCTGCCTTGCATGGGGGCATGGTTGCCAAAAGGATGGCCCACCGCCCGAAAAAAAACTGTGGATTGACGTCAGGAAGGCATCCGGTCAATTATCTTGTTAGGAAGGGCAATCCGGTCAATTATCTTTGCTCCAATAAATCCGCAACATCAGTATTGCTGAGTGAGGGGTATCCGCACCCTCGTTAACGGGGACAAAAACCGGATTTTAAAACTTTGGTATTAACTAACAACTAACTTAATGCTGAGGGAAATTATCTGAAAAACTTAAACAGGGTCATTTTTGGGGGAGAATTGAACTAAAAATTGGGAATTTTTAGTGTGGTGTTTTGTCTCTACAGAATCACATATGACACAGCCTGTTGTAAGAGATCAGCATAAAGTTGGGGTATAAATAGTTTAAGCAGATAGTGACATTTATTGTAAGGAATTGTGCATTTCTTATAAAAGTAGAACTTGGAACAATGATTAACAATCAAGTACTGATCATTTTAAGATATGGAACACCTCACCGTCAATATCTTCAAGGTAAACTACAGTCATTGGGAGGCAGTCTGAGGTCACTTACTTTTCCGGTGGTAATGCAGCACTTTTCAGTGGATTTAATGCCTGAAGATCTATCCATTACCTTTCTGTGTTGATGGGTTATATCCCAGCAACACAGATTTGCTCTGTGTAGGGTTGTGTGTGGGGTGTTGTGGGGTTAGTGTTTAGACAGACTGACATAAAATATGCTCTTGTTAAATGTACTCACCCATTTGGTTTGAAGTGATTAGCAAACTGCTATTGCTCAGCTGGGGGGCAAAACATCCCTCTCCTAAAACTAAGTACTTCTTACCAATTATTATGTTTAATCCTACCAACCCAAAAAAAAAAAAATATCGTTTAGAATGAACATAACAATCTGGAAATATCCCTGGTATAAATTGCGTATAAAGCTAAAAAAGAACCATTAATTTCCTGTGGGTGTTTCCCCAAACAGACATGGCAAATGGGATTTTTGTTTCGTTCTACCAACTCTTGTGGTGTTTTTTTGGGTATAAAAGTGGGTAAGTGTCACAACACAGCTGTTAAACTTCCCTCCATTTAATTCTGATAAAACCCTTGATAAAAAAATATCATGAAAAAAAATAAAAAAAATAAAAAATTTGGATTATTTATTACCACTGACTACATCCTGTGTATTTTTATGCATTTCTATGTGGGTAAATAGACGTTTCTTATTTTAAAAATCTAATTTCCATGTCTTTCTATGGAGAAGGACATAGAGAGGGTAAACAAATCATGACTTTTGGAAGTCTAGATGGTCAAAAATTCCACTGGACTTTTCCTGATTTTTTGCAGAGTATAATAAACTCGGCAAAAAAGGTTTCCGGACCCCTTGGAAAAGTCATTATTTCATATTTATATATAATAAAAGGACATTCATCCTCTATCAGCTTTGAGTCGAATTAAAATGTGACCATTCATATGCATGCTTGTTACATTCATTTGTCCACAGACAAGTGCATAATGAAAATTGCAAGGTGCAATTATTCAACGTTTGAAATTGATCCCAATTTGACCACTTTCTTCCACACTGGAAACATATGTGAAATGAAAGTGGAAAGATCAGTGTGTTTGACCCACTGTGTTAATCCACTGCATTTTTTTCCTCTGGTTCAAATGGCAAAACTTGGAGCAGGATCGTGGCGAGATCCATAGGGTACATGTTCAGGACTGGATGCGCCTTTCATTATGTCGCTCGTGTTTTTTTTGATTTTCACGTAGCACAAGCAGACGTCAAGTCTTACAACAAAACCCGCCGATACATTGAATAGTGGAAAGTTACCTATCGCCTGAGACCCATTACCACAGCTGAAGACCAACGTATCAGACCTCTATAGCCGAGGAGATAAACTGTGCCCGCACCAGTTATTTAGTCCCCAGATCCATGCCGCTCGAGGTCAAGGTGCCCATCGCTTCTCAGTTCAAACTGTAGGACGAGACTCCATGACGTCGGAATATGGTCCAAAAACCTGCAAAGAGAAACTGGACGTACAACACCCTCAACATCGGCAAGCAAGGTTATGGTGGACCAAAACCCATGAAATGCCCAATGGGACACTTCACGTCAGTCTCTTTTACTGACCATCCAGATGTTGTATCCACCACACTGATGGAAGGGAGCAAGTGTGGAATAGAGAAGGTAAACGTTAGAGAAAACCATTTTTTTTGTACGAGGGTGCAGCAAGGAAGGGATGTGAAGCCATACCGCATTACTTGTGTTACAACCAATCATCCAGATTGTAAGTTCTGACTGGCTATGCTTTTGGGAAAACTATGTTCCTTTGGTCATCAAAAGTTTAATGCTTTCATGTGAAAAAAATCCAAACCAAGTAGCCCATATTATTGATTTTGTGTTGTAACTGACTCACTGACAGATTCACTGCTCCAAATTGAATTGACCGAAACGCTAATTTCTTGCAATTTTCATTTAAGAACCTGGCCATTAGTAGTGGATGTGAGCAGTCATGCATTAATGCCTAACATTTCCATTCCTCCAAACTGCCCGGAGATGACTGTCTCTTGTATTGATATGCACTTATTTTGCCTTCATGTATAACTAATTTAAATAGTTAACTTTTCTAACTGTCCCCAGGAACTTTTTTTTTGCTGAGTTTAGCTCTTGCGTGTCCCTACTTATATATCAGTTGGTAAAAAACTGTGTCATCACTGCTTAAATTGTTCTAAATAAGAGACAACTTGCACGGGGTCAAACAGTTGGGTGTCCATATTTTTTCAATATTAATTTTAATCAGAACCATCTGCAACAAAAACTCTCAATGCCTAAAAGAAATTCTGATATGATTTTTGGCTGCAGCAAGTCGATTAAAAATTGTATAACATAATAGTGGTTTTGATGTTAGACTGTAATTTGCATGAGGTGGTTTGAACTGGGTCCATTTATGCATAGAAGCAATGATTATCAAAGGTCCTGGGTAAAATTTACATACATGTAGGATGGCTCCCCACCCGTGATGATGACTAAGATTACGATACTGAAGTGAAACGAAAACTGCTTTTTTTCTGTGCAACAAATCTTCATACAAAATAAAAACGAATTCAGTTGTATAAAACAAAATTATACAAAAAGATTCCAGCACTGTTTAACTTTGTGAAATTGCTAAGTTCACTGGATACTGACCATTATTTCAAATAGGTAACCAAGAGTTTCATCAAGTGATTTGTACCCATTGTAACACAGACTGTCCTTGTGCATTCTGTAGTCCTCTCTGTTGCTCTTTCAATACCTTCACATAAATGAGAGGTTATCCCGAACAGTGTAGATTATAAGTGCCTACAGTTGTTGTGATGCAAAGAATTTGCTTGTTTTTCCCCAGGTTTTTATTCAACACACGGGCCAATCTGAGTGTCATCTGTTTGGAGCATGATCTGCCAGATTGGATGTGCGTCTTCACTAGGTCGCCATATAGCCTGAAATAAGCAACACGGGGTTAATTAATATCAATTCACTACATTTTTAATAACAGAATTGATACAAGTTGTAAATTCTTCTTGAATCTGAATGCTGTAGGACTTATCTAAAACTTAACGGGTCATTGATTTTTTTTAAAAAAAATAAAAAATTGGGATTTTTTAGTGTGGTGTTGTTTTTTTTCTCTACAGAATCACATAATGACACAGCCTGTTGTAAGAGATCAGCACTACAGTTGGGTATGAAGCACTCTAATAATTCAGCTGTTTTTTTAAACCCAAATATCTTAGCTTGGATATTGATAATTAAATGGCAAAACTGAAGGCGCTATGAACATTGGCAAATGATTGGATTGGTTTTTAGGTCAGCACAGTGCCATGGCAAAATACAGAAAACCTGCAAGTTAACTTGTAAGATCGCCCTGGTTTGGTGGGGATCAATATGCAAATGAGCTCATATATTGCCAATATTACAACATAGTGCATGGGTAGGACTACTTGCATGCAACCACTACACACATACTAAGTTTTTTCAAATTTGGACATTGGAATCTGGTAGAAGTTCACCTTTTTAGCCAACCTAACCTAAGTAACCTAACCAAACAGAACAGAAAACACACCACACACAACACATGCATGCATGCACGCACCCAGCACACACACACAACACACACAACACACACACACACACACACACACAATTGACACACAGAAGGAATCTGCTTTCACAAATCAAAAAGCCATGGGGGGATAAAATACACACTACCACACTTTTTGGTTGTATCTTTAAAAATGATTTTACTCAATGTCGCTTCTGTCCATAACCCAGATCAGCCGCTCTAGCTACAGGATCAGGTATCAGGGATATTCTAAACTTGCATTACTGTTTGTGGATAATGATCAGCCATGCGGTCTTTTTGTTCGCTATTATGCCAGATTTTGAGATATCACCTTAACATCAATTTCTACTTCGTTTTGCTATGTTCTTGTTCTCATCAATAATACAATGACCGTATCTCAAGAACTGCAAGTCCAATGAGTTTTTTTTAATTATTAAGTGAATTTTGCAAGATGAATTTCTGCAGCTTGTGAATAATTGTTTTCATTTAATTTCATTGTTCTGATCAACCCACAACACCTATCTCAGGAACTGCCAATCCAATACTGATGGGTTTTCCAGCAAAATGATACATGAAGACTAATAGAAAACTGAATTTCAATTTTGCCTGAACATTTAACCCACTTGCTTGATCCCTCACGTTGTATTCATATAATTAATCCCATGAGTACTACTTGCTGATTGGTCACATTAAGTGCTGATTGGTCACCAATATATATCATTGCTGATTGGTCACAATGATTTTAAGCCAATCAGCAACATTGTACTAAGATGGTAAGTAGGGCCAAAGAGTAAGTTTAACTACTTGGGAGCTGATGTAACTGGTTTAAAATACATACAGGATGCAATAACCAATCAAAAATGATGTATGAAAGGCATGTTAGGTACAGAGTTCTTTTTCCTGAATAGACGATTTACATGATCCCCATAATGCATCTCGTTTTGTGCCAATTTCCATCTGGGAAACTTCGAAACTAGAGCTAGTTTGCAAAAAAAAATTTGCTGGTAGTTAGCCGTCGCCAGACAGCACTAAACTCACAATACAAAGTTACCTTTTTACCGGGAAGTTAATCTTACAGAACATGTAGAAGAAATATCAAAGAAACAAAACTCATCCGAGGCATGATGTTGAATTCAAATTATGACAAAAGGTGTTATTTCGTTGGAACCGACCTACTTGGTCACTGCGACAATTACCACCAACTTTGTGCAAGTCACAGATAAGATAAGTTTTTAGTATTAGATACACCTAACCGTAGCTTTTAGCGACTTGCGGCTGGTGCAAGTTCCCGGATGGAAATGGGCACAACGAGATGCATTATGGGGGATCGTTGCAAATTGTATATTGGGAGTGTCATTACTAAACAAGTTCATAAATATGCATAAGAAACCCAGCTATGAACCATCGTGCATTTTTCAGCATAAATTAAGTTTTGTAAAACTTACTTCCCCACACGAATCTACCTCAATTAATATTCATTCCATACCTCTATGAATTAAGGCGGGGATCATTCAAGGAAGCAGCTCTCCTGCTAATTTTCACACCAAACTGGGAAGAAAATGAATGGAAAACATCTATGATTTATTCAATTGCAGTTTCCAAAAGAAACAGGTTGCAGTTACAACCCGGAAGGCAGCCAAGAAATCCCCAATTTTAGACGCCGCCATTGTTTAACATGTAAAAGCGAAAATCTTGACGAAAAATTCTGAAGTTGTTATAATATGTCAGGAATATTTCTTATTCCAAAAAATGATGGCGCTGAAGAGGGTATCCACTTCAATTAAGGTTTATTTCGTGATTTTTTTTGTAGAATAAGGATGAGGATGAGGTCGTATGTGGGTATGGGAACACCCAAGACCAACCCCACCATCAAGCACCCAAATTCGTTTGTGGTTACACTCCGTATTGCTGTAATTTCATTTGATATTTGGCGAGTTACATATTTAATGAAGCATCGTCTGGTTACAAATATGTTTCATTTATATTTAGTAGTCGTGTCCACACTGGGCGGACTTAAGTCACTGAATACCGGTATTAACTCTGATCGGTATTAACGTCGGACTAAAAGTTGCCGTGTGTGAACGCGCACTGATCGGATCTAAATCCTGTCGGTAGTACTAATCGGACTTAAATTTGGTCTTGTGGAACCGAACTAACGGTATTAGCGCTTTAATAGATCCGACATAACTTTGAGTCCGATAAGCTTATTAACCTTACCCCGGTACTAGCTGACCGTACATGGTCCCATGGGAACTGGGCATCAGAGTTAATATAAACTTTCACACAAAGAAGGTTAGAAATATTATTTGAAATATGAAAGAAATTGTGCAAAACATTGTTACTTATCGAAATCTGTTTTATTCCTGCACAGGAACCTAAACATTGTTGAAAAAACTAATCACAATGACCATTTAAATGGTAATTAATGGCACAATCAATTCATTTTGGTGAAAATGATACTTTCTCTCTTTGACAACCATAACAAGTAATTCCGCCCGTGATGAAAAAGTGTCCATCTGTCATGATTTTCAATTTCAATTTTGGTGAAGATACATTTAATTGATTTAAGTTTTACTTTCATTCACCGTAGTGCAGGTCAATGATTGTTCAGCGTGTTTTTTTTTTTCTAATTTCTGACCACTGCTAGAAATAAAACCACTTTGTACACGTATTGGACAATTTTTGCATCAAAATGCTAACAACCGTGTGCGATCTATTTCTGTAGAACTATTTTTCTAATATTTCATTGGGTTTCCTTAGGAGAAAGTTCAATCATATATTAAACAACCCACCAAAGTAAAAAACTAAGAATTTTTTTTAAAATTAATTATATGTGAAAAAAAGTCCGGCGGTGATGTGTTTTTTACACACCTCCGTGTACAAAATGGCCTGATCCCAAAGGTCTCCACCCCTTGTAACTTTTTAAACCATGGTCCAAGTAAACTTGAGATATTAGGGATATTCCTTACAGTGATTTCCAACACAAAATCTGAAAATTAATCTTCACCATTGCCCTAAATCAAATACAATTGTCCAAGAATCATTTCTTGTACAAGATTCTCAGTAATCTTGCTGCAGAACAATGGACTCTTGACCAAACCATGACCAAGCCCTGACCAAACCCTGACCAGATTTGCAAGAATTGAACAATTTTCACAAGTTGGAAGATATTTCTTTACAATCTTGGTATGTATACAATCATCAATCAACTCAATCAACTTGTTACACAATGATGACAAGTATGTACTAATTGAAAGCAATTTTACTTGTATAAAAAGGAATTGCTGTGATGGAATTAGATTATTTGTTGGGTAGTTTAATTGATCTATTATATAAATGATCAGAGATAGATAGCACCCTCTATTGACCATATTTGGTATCTTGCATTGCCACAGTGTTTAAGCTTAGCTACACTAAGACGAATATGGGGTACTGCAAGGTATATGAGCCTGCAAATTGCCATTTTGAATCCTCGCACTCATTGTGTGTTGCCGTCAATGCGATGATCAATACAGGTCGCGACCACAGGGAGGCCAAAATTATTAATATTTATGGTTTGATGGGAGTATTAAGTGCAGGTTTTTTATTTTTTTCTTAATTTTGGGCATCTATATTTTTTCATACTTTAAGATGCTATCAGTGATAATCCAAAGTACTTCCAGGGCCCCGAGGGTTTTTTTAGGGGGTGCGATCTTTGAAACAGTAGGCCTGTTTTTTAAAAGGGGACATAAAACCTGAAAATGGTACTTTGTTTTGTGGAACTCCTGCACCCCCCTCCCACAAAAAACTTATGTAATGACTACTTCAATTTTCATTTTTTAAAATCACTAGTTAACATAAAATATTTGCAATAGCATTTCAATAAAGCTCTTGTCACAAATATGATGACAGATCACAGTGTACAAGAAACTTACATAGGCCTACATTTTTTATTATTAACTATAGGGCCAGTACCTGGGAATATTACACCACATCAATCATACTTGCACGCAATTAATGTAAAAAAGATACTACAATAGTTCTAAAATATTTTTAAGCCTCTGTTTGTGTTTGTTGTATTTTGTGTACAGGCTGACAAATTCAACATTAGTAACCATAAAGCGCCAATATACTCATGCACATTTCGTAAAGCAACCATATACATGTAGGCCTATCAAGAGACGTGTAGATCAGGAATTACAAGATTCACAGAATCACAGGGCCCCCATTCAAGGCCTTTTGTGGTGTTATTCTTTTGTCTGCAATTCTTGTAAATCTTGTAAATTCTTGAAGTCAGGGAACTTGACTGGTATAGATAAACACAGTGTTCCGGATCATTTGGCTCCTTTTACAAGATTTGAGGGATTCTCTATGTTATTCAGCTCAGAAAATCCCAGAATTGACCTGCGAAGTGGATCAGAGTAAATTATGGTTTGAATGGAGTTAAGTGATTGTGTTTTTTTTATAAGTACTTTGTTTTTCTTAATTTTGGGTGTCTATTTTTTTCATTACTTTAAGATAATTTGGATTACTACTAACTTGTTTGTAAGAAAGGCGACTACCAACATGTCTAATTAAAAACTGTATTTGAAATATTTACTATTGTAATGCAAGTAAGCTCTATAACTTTCTGTATTTACAATGACCATACCTTACTGTGCAAATAATTTTCAAGTAAACATAAACACCTATGTTTACAATTGTAGCATCTATATGGTAGGGAGTTCAGCCAACTAAATTTTAGCAAGTGAAAGTAGAAAATACAAGTTTTCTAATGAACACCAGAATCCATCAGGTTTAAATTAATTTGAAAAATTCATTGGTTTTCTGCAAATTTACAAACCGCAAAGTCAGGGGACTGTTTCAATGCCCTAGCTCATCATAGCTTTTATTGAACTAAAAATCAAAGACATTGCCAAACAATGCCGTACAAATCATTTTCCCAAAGTCACTTTGACCAAAAGTGACCTTGTTAACCCAATCCACTTGAGCTGGGGTTTACAAAGAGCTGGAATCATAGCATGAATGAAGAGTATTGATCATGGCTATTAATCAAACTCTCTCTTACAGGGAAGTATACACCCAGAATAATTAACAGTACCAAATTGTGAAAAAGTATATACGGTCTTTATGTGGCTGTGCTATAATTTCTGGGATGAGGGTGAGCTTTAATGAGCTTTTTATTCTGAGAGGTTGTTGTAAGAAGCAGCAGCATTAGTAACTCAAATTTTACGATCTCCTGGATGATCTCCATACATAATTCACTAAAGAAGATAAACATTTCATTAAAATCGGTAACTGTTAAAAACTATTTTTGGAGTGGCCTGTAACATTTATTTTTGATGAAAAGTTTGCTTAAAATTATCAAACCATTTATTAAACTCTAATAATCGTTTTGCAGAATTTTTTTGTAGTTTTTCCAAAAAATGAATGTAAAAATCGCCTGTTTTAACCTAACTTTTCCATTTGGTGATTTTTTTTTTTTTTTGAAAATTTGTAAAAAAATTCATGTTTTCACTGAATTTTCAGATTGTGGGCTATTTTAGGCAAATTTTGACAGAAAAAAACAATTTAAAAGAAAAAAATTTGCCCGACCAACAAAACGACCCTACTCTTAAGGTCCGCTCGACCGTAAAACATGGGTGTTTTTTTTCGTCGACTAAGGGACAATATATCAGCACATTTTCCAAAAACTATATAGGGCCTATCAAGGACTGTGCAGATCAGAATACAAGATTAACAAGGCTCCACAGGGCCCCATTCAAGGCTTTTGGGTGTATTACTTTTGTTGCAATTCTGTAAAATCGTTTGTGAATATTGACAGTCAGGGAACTTGACTGTATAGATAATACACAGGGTTCGGATCATGGGCTCCTTTTCAAGGAGTTGAGGGATTTCTCTTGTTATTAAGCTCAGAAATCCCGCATTGGCCATGCGAATGTGGATCGGAGTAAATATGGTTGATTGGGGTATAAGTGCAGTGTCTTTGGTGTTTTCTTACTTTTGGGTGTTATATTTTGTTCATACTTAAGTTTGCTATCGGCCCGCGATTGTGGAGAAATTATGATTGATTGGAGGTATAAGGAGTTGTTTATTTTCTTTTGTTTTTCCTCTCTTCTTAATTGGGTTCCTAATTTCATACTTAATAAACACATCTGTGGATTCACAAAACCCAAAGCCAAAGCAATCCTATGTGCCCTTGCAGAGGACATAAAAATGCAACTGACTAGATAACCAAGTGGCATAGGTGGCTATTATACATGTAGCGAGGGACCGTTCCTTATACATTTACAGCTATCAAGCTAAGTTCATCAATGTAAATGTTGTTGATTAAATTATAACACAATAGCTCCTTCTTTGTTAAAACCTAATTGACCATTGAAGTGGCACTTAACTAAAATTTGAGCCATCTTGATCAATGTCTGCAAATCTTGTTTTAGATAAAATTTGTAAATAAACGGCTGAGTATGAGCAGCATGACTTTCTTGTATATTATATCAGGCTTGTCAGGGTTTGGTCAGGGATTGCCAAAGAAATTGAAACAACGACCAAAATTATTTTTGATAGGGTGATGCGAACCCTAAAACGATCAGGCTTAACCTTGATCGAAGAGGACGAGGTAAGAAGAAGCCGTTTTGTTGACATTCGAAACATGCGAATGCGGCTTGGCTTTCCATCAGGGGCGTAAACGCGTAATGACCTTTAGTCAAAAGTGTGAGAAGGACCGTAATTTCCTCCTTGCAGTTGACGGGCAAAGATAATTTTCCCCCGAATCAGTTGCCTATCCAGGATTTTGGAAAAAGTAATGTAGGATGGGGAACGTTTAGGTAATCGCTTCGCTTGCGGCTACTTATTTCTTTGAGTCGCAACATGCGACGGTTTCAGCCTCTGCATGCTGTAAATCTAAATAAAACACATAAAACAACGGCTTCTCCTGGTCTCCTCTTTTTTTCACTTCTTTTCCTCACTTTCTTGGCACCCCTTTTTTCTCCCCTGGCCCTCAAATTCTTTCAAATTCATTTTTTCAAGGGTGCCTGAGTCGCCAACTCCGGCCACCCCGACAACGCCATGGCTTTCCGTGCTTTAACTTCAGAATAAGACCGAAACTTGCCACCGTAGTTCCGATAGAATGCGTCCACACGTACTTGACTAGTACCGGTATAACGTTATGACGGGAACACTAACCCGGCTCTCTTCGGATTAAATCGTGGACTTAAGCCAAGTTAGGTCCGATAGAGTTAACCCCGCCGGAGTCCACACGGCACATTTATATCCAACACTAAAGCCGATCAATTTAGGTCCGGCATTAAGGACTTTGTCCGACCGCATGTGGAGAAGATTAACAATGTGTACAATAGGCGGGAGGGAATTAGTGGATTGTTTTTTTAATTCCATGGACTTAGTTAATACCGGTAATAACTACAAGTGTGGACACGACTAATGTTTGGTTTTGTTTTCTACACCCAACTATACTACAAAAGTAAATTGACATGAATGATTGAGACAAAAGACAAACAAAAAATACCTGTTTGACAAGTTCATGGGCATCTGCCATCTCCAATTCAAAGAGTGGTTCTATGTGGATCATCACAAATGCTAGGGGATAAACATATGTTTGTTCTTCCATTCTTGCATAGACCTTTGAGGGTTTCATCTGTCTGTGGTCCCAACCAAGGTAGTGGCCCCACCTGCAGGTTAATAGTGAAATTAAGGCTATTCAGTTAAAAGTTTGACTCAGAGAGTTCCAGTATTACACTAATATTAGGCCTTAAATGACCCGCATCAACAATCAACCCCACCAAGTTTCAGGGTCAATACACCAATGTTTACCCCCATTTTACCTCTTTTAACCTTGAATGACCCCTGATACCTTTTGATCCACTAACAATACAAACTCGGTCTTCGGACATCAAGGGGCACCCATCCACCATGTTTCAAGACCGTGCGACCATCGGTCTCCCAATACATATATGCTGTCAGACAGACACACTGACAGCCGCCATATTAATATCTAGATTAGAAAATTTTTCTTACCATTTTTTTTCGGTACAAATGTACACATATAATTATTTCTTTGTCCTTTATTTCAAAATTCAGAAAGCTTGCCTGTGTAATAATTGTTGAAGCAAAGCATTAAGTGTCATTAGAGTCTTTCTCCTGGACACTACATTTGTTAAAGCAACTGTGCACGTTTTAGATGTCTAATTAAAGAAACCTTAATCTATGATGCGATGGCTCTTTATTTTGGTAACTAGTATGCATAATATTTAAGAATATTAGGTTATGTCTCCCATACAAGGCATTTCAACATTGCAGCAGATTCCATGCTGACTTCCATTTGTGGACTATTCCTTAACCCTTAAGTGACCAAGGGACCCTAAAAATTTGTTTTCGCGCTGGCCGCTTACGCATTCGATTTTTGCGCCGAAATTTGTTTAATTGTCTGACTTTTAAATGCGCTTCTTTTCATACCAAAAAAAATTAAAATCGGCCAAGCTGTTAATGAGCTAATTAGTGAGGGTCCCATGGAACCCCCCTTGGGCACTAATGGAAGTCATCTGAGAATATTTTTAAAAATCATAGAACCAAAGCAATTTTTTTTGCTGATATATGTTCACACATACATATTATTAAACAGTTATTAGTAACATTAAAAATAATTAACCCTTTATGTGCTGAAAACAAACGATTTCATTGTGGACGTTGCTAAACCGTTACTGTACAAAGTCTATGGGAAAATGATGTGTATTTTGCAACACCCGTAAAAAAATACACATTCCCTAAAACTGCAAGTTTTGTGTTAAATATGTAATTTGGGTCTTCTAGAATAAGACCCAGAATAGAATCAACATAAAATAAGTTTTCAAAAGTTTGATGTAAGCGCAAGACTCATTTGAATTTTCCGTCTTTTTGCCCATTTTTTGCATGTTTTGAAAACAATGTTTTGCCCCTAATTTATTTATTTATAACAAAATTTCATTTTTTATTGCTGATTTGGGGTTGTCTTATAACCATTCACATGTGGTATAAATTTCGTACAAAAATTCCCTTGGGAATGTGGTTTTCTTGGGGGGTCCCATGAACCCCCCCCTGGGCACTAACAGGAGTGAAAACCCCTTGGTCACTTAGTGTTAAGTCACTTGTGGTTGTTGTAACTGTGACTGTTGCAGCAAGTGTGAGGTTTGAACTTTCTTACTCTATGTAATTCAAACATATTGATGGAAAACAAGATCTTCACATGTAATGATAAATACATTTTCTCACCTTTGATTGCCACACTAGCCGATAATGATGTGAGAAGTTTAACTTTTCCATGACTTTGTAAACTGTTGCAGCAACCTCTGCAGGGTAAGGATCACCACGGTTTACTACCTACAAATGGTACCAGAAAAAGGTGTCAAAACTGCTACATGGTCATGCTTCAATACAAGTGATCAAAGTCTACTGATAATGAGGGGTGTGTCTATGAAGCACTTGCAGGATAAAACTACTTCATTGACATATACTACATTTTAATATTGAAAAAAGGTGCATATTCCAATTCTTTTTACCAGTTGCTTTAAATTGACAAAATTTGCTGCATACGGTTAACAATACTTGTTTGTATTTTTGAACTCGCAGAATTGACTAAACTTCTGCACCACCTTTTTTTAAATTGCATGTTTGCACTGTATCAGTATATTACTAATTTGAAATGCTAGCTCTTGTATGACAGGATATCTTGTCCTGATGAAACTATAAATGTATGTACGTACTATCTGCATTTAAAGGGATGGCCCGATTTAAGGATATGAAGTTTTCATCTTGATAGATTGGCCTTCACTCCAAAACCCCATCTGTAAAGTTTTGCGCCGATATTTCAATTTGTTTTGATGCGAGAGCTAAAAACGTGATTTTGTAAGCCCCATAGAATACTCTGTAAAATTTATATTGGTCAACCAAAATGGGGCACATTTTCGCTCATAGCTTCCAAACCAAACATCCTTTGGCTCTAAGATTTCACAGGGTAAACGGGAAGCTTCAGATACCAAAATGTTGACCACTTCCGGTAAAATCTGGGGCTTCTGGGGACGAGGCTATTAGCGATCGGGCCATGGACCTTTATTAACTTCTGCACTAAACAGGGGAATGGTAAGTTGGCAAGTTATTTAGTGGTGAGTTAATGAAGAGTTGCAATGAAGCCACACAATTGAGTTACACTAAAACCACAAGGGCGAGTCACAATATTAGACCAAGGCTGTAAGTTTCAATAAGATCTTGCAAGTAAGTTTATTGTAAGACCAGGGAAGTGTGTTACAATAAGACCACAGAGATGAGTTACAATTAGACCACACAGGAAAGTAAAATTGCTGGATTTGCTTGGTTGGTTGAATTATGCTGATAATATGATACATGTAAGGACTTCAGAATAGTCTATGATAGGGGGATTAATACTTTTTCCTAAGTTGCTTTGCTCACCCAAAGATGGAGACTTGATACACCTTCACACTCGTGTGCTAAATTCTGGAATTTAATCTGTATACGAGCTATTGATAAATACAGAATACCGGATCTTCCTCCATGGTTCAGTGGAATTGGGCAAATGACTTATGAATGCACCCCGTCCTTCGGAGGGGACGTTAAGCAGGTCGGTCCCAGTATGAAGAGTCACAACTGTACATGTACATCGCAGTCAGTGTCGAATAAGAGTAGCCGGTGTAAACCCCTGACTGTTCCCAACCGCCCCCAGTTTCAAAACGGGAGGGCCATGTGTAGGAGGTCCGTACATGGATACACCGGCCCCGGATCCGCTTAAACAGCTTGAACAAATCTGCATAACCACACAAAGCCATTACGAAGACGTGTGGACACGAACGAACGAACACAAAGTGGAAATAACCAGTTGAAAAATTGCAATAAAAAAAATAAATATTCGACATGACGATCGCAGAGTCCAATTAAACTGATGCTCCTTACTTACAGACATTGGAAGTGAATGTGCAGAGAACAACAGAACCACATCATCTTGAACATCTTCAGGAAATTTAGAAAGCTCCTCCTTGATAAGATTGGTGAATGCCTGTCAATGAGAAAATCTTATAAGTACAAGATTATCTGATGTAGTGGCATATAGCAATGATTGCTAGCTGGTATGCATTGGTATGCAAGTCTGGCTTCTTCGTGCATTTACATATATATTGCATTTAGACTAATTCTCTTACCTGAATTAAAAGTGGGTGGGTCGGCCATCTGTCAATCACACTCCAAGTTATCTTGCTATTTGTCATCAGGTCAGGGTTCTTTGCATAATGTTTGTATATTGCATTCAGACTACTACCAGTTGTTGAACAGCTGTATTGGGGATACTGGGTGAAGGCAACAGCTCTTTGAATGCCATCCCTAAACAAATACAATTACAAAGGTAACTTAAAATTCAATCCATTGAAACTTCATTTCAATATACTTCTTTTTTTACAATGTTTGATGTTATATTCAAATTCCAGGTACTGTTCTGCTGCTCACAACATACACAAATATACACAACAACAAAACCTGGACAAAAACAACTGCCACTTCAATGGCTAACCATCAGTATTAGCACAGCAGTGAATGGGGCATTGCAATATGGTCGATTTTCATGAAAACGGTGCATTTTGGAGGTGAGACACACCCAAAAAAAATTGTCTCAATACTTATTACGGGAAAAATAATATTGCCAACAACACTTCTTACGTTACTGCACAGTATGCACACAAACATTTGTACAGCAAAGGAATAGGGCTTATTACGTTATCAAAATTTTAAATCAACAAAATATACCAACTAATGACATTATCGGAGAGGTTACCGGAAACAATTTTTATTTGTACAAAGTTAAAGTTTGAATAGCTAATTGAACTCAAGAAATATGCTCCAATTTGTTTAGTTTATTACGTTATCCTTGAGTATTGAATTCTGCCTGAAAATTATACCTTATAATAAACAAATATTAAGATACCTTTTACTAATTTATTCTAAAGATACGTTCAATTGACACCATGTCATTCTATAACCAAATTATAGTTGATAATGTAAACTAAAACGCATTCAACGTAATAAACGATAACGTAATACACAATAACGTAGTAAACATTTTTGACCATTTTCACATCTCTCATTGACTAAGATGTATCTGTTTGAAAGTTTATAAAATTTTTTGTGGTTAGAAAATAAGTATCTATGCCACTCTTGATCAATATTTAAATAGCTTGTTTGGTTGCTGAGAAATGTGGATAACGTAATACACTTCCTTAAAAGGTCGCATTTTTTAAAAAGTTCAACATTTCTTAGACTTTTTAATAGTCATTGTGAGCTGAAGAAAACACTATTTCCAACTGCTGCATTATGTTTACCTTGAAATAAGATGCACAATCAATATCTTAGTAGAAGTTTTACCAAACTTAGCAACTGCTTTGTGAAGGATAACATAATAAACAAGGTTTTCATGGACATTATGTTTGTATTTCAAAAATTTAAAAACAAATTGAGAATACAAGGAAAACATCATTACATAATTTCTTCACATGTTTGGCAACAAGAAACATTGATTTTCGGAAGAATTCAAGCTGCTAAGTATTTTTTTATAATTTTGATGTTGTGTTTCGGACATCAATTTTCTCCTATTTTTCGATGTTTGAAGGCAAATATCTCATAGAAAAGAAAACGGAAAGCATGGCAAACTATATATGCCCAAATGCAGCTCAACGGCTCCTATCAAAATATTAGAGTTTTGTTCCAATAAAGCATTGTTGAAAAGACTTATTAACCAAAGACACAAAATTTCTGGAAATGCACCGTTTTCATGAAAATCGACCATATACATTATTTTTTAGTCCACCATTAAAACCCCACGTTTTGTTTCTCCTGAGCCGACGGGTAAGTAAAATTTAAGATGACAAAGTTTATATCAGTTCTCCTGCAAATTTCACACAATATTACCATCCAAATTATTTTCTAATAAGTTGGAGTGATTTTAGTTAAGTGTTAATTTTAGTGTTTGAACAGAGAATAAATATTTTGTTCACCCATACTGTCCTTTCAAAGCCAAATGAAGCCTTATAATAAAATGTTCTAATTCACAGTTACATTTTGCAAGTCTTACTTGTTATGGTATAAGATTACTATTGTATGAGACTTACTTTTCCATTTGGTTGATGGTGTCTTCTGTCAAAGGATTAACATACCGGAATCCTATGTAATATTTATGAGGAGCTAAAAGAAAAGGGAAATGCATAACAAAATATGTACATACAAATGCATCTTTGGAATCTTATTTCCTACAAACTCATAAATTTTGTAACTATATAAACCACTGGGCTGCCACTTATACTGGAATTTTTGAGTCATAACATTTTCTATGTGAATTTCTTGGAGTTAGTGAAAATGGGATATTAAATCAAGAAGTGAATCTTTTTTTTGCAAGAAAATGCTTGTCCCTTTAAAGTTGGAGAGTTGGACTCCTTAATGTCTGCTTGTCCTCCAATGCTAATTTGGGATAGGGTCGGTTAGTTAGTCGAAACACCTTTCTAAATTATTTTTACAAATAAACCATAGCCAAAAAGTAAAGTCTAATAAGGGTCAAATTTTGAAAAAAAAATTGTATTTTTTTTCCGTTTTAAAACAATTTTAGAAGTTTCAAGAAATTGTATAAAAAGCTGTTTTTGTGTCATTTCTAAAAGAAGTTACATTTAAAAAAAAAAATTGTAAATCAGGGTTGTATTCATTTGTACAGCAAAACCTTTCTTCCATTTTTTTCTAAAACATGGTTGGTCGTTGGAGGACAAGCATACAAAGGCCTTTAAGTTGTAAGATGATGATTATGAGGTGATGTAACTTACTCTTGATTCATTATGAAATTATGACACATAGAAAGATAACAAATCTTGTGTATATACAGAGAAATGACTGCACAGATTACCCTGAATCATTTAATTATACACTATGCCCTGTAAAATACACCCATTCCTGATAATAAAGCCCTGTGTAGAAAATTTTCTACATAAATAAAAATTGCGCATTTCAGCTATGCAAATGGAGGGATTTTTAATGCAATGGGAATGTTATAGCAAGAAGATAGATCTATTCTTTCCTTTGATCATAATTTTAAAAATATTTTAAACATTTTTTTCAACATTTTAATTGGAGATATATGCTTAGAAGCTTGAGTACCATTGTTGAAAGGTCTCTTAATTACGATGATAATAATTTTGATTTACAACGTGCCTTTTGGCCAGTGGATACAAAGTGCTGATAACCAATTATTTGAAGGCACATTTGAACAAAAGGTTAAGTTAAAAGGGCCATTCTACAATAACACACCTCGTGTTTATGCTAAATTATCTACATAAGAGTTGTGCATTATCTCACAATGCCAAATCACTGCTGTTGACCTGGATTCAACTTATCAGTTGAATTAAGCTGCACATGGATTTGGTATGTGTTAAAGGGTCAAGCAATCTAGTGGTCTGTCTGGACTAAAGGTGTAAATGTGACACCAACTCTGGCAAACCATTTAAGGCATATGGGTTGTCACAGCAAAAAGGTACTGATAAAAGCATTGACCATATCTCAAGAACCTTTACTTTAAGCCAATGCCGCCGTATGGAATGAACCTCATCCAATGTTGGCATCTGCGTACTAGGACTATAAAACCAAAATTGTAAATGTTACTGTGTGTATGCAGCAAGGGAACATTGATTAGCATTAGTATGCTTGAATAAGGCCCCTATTTTACTCTGCTCCTTTTTTTTTTTTTTTTTCGTTTTTTTCTTTGCATTGCCTAATAAACTCTTAGATAACAGAAATATACTGTGGTGTTACTTGGCTTCCGGATTCACACCCGTAAATAAACACGAGAAACGGTAAGTCCAGCCCCACTGCAAAGAGGTGGTTTTTTGGTGGACCCTCGCCTAAGTATACTCTAAAAAAACTGAGAGAAATGGCGAGATCTGGGTTGCAAAACATGGTTGCTATCAAAATTAAGATTAAAATCTGTAGGCATATCAAAAAAAAGGTTGTCATTGAATGTTATTTTGATCCGACAACCCAATTTTAACAGTCATTCTTACAGGGAACACCTGACGAAAAAGTGCGTGACCTCCAGGTCCAATGTCATGATATTCTTCACGGTCCAGTAGCTAAAAAATTTTGGGGATAACGTACCTAATGTCAGATTGATTGGGTAGGAGATATGATGATATTCAAGCAGATGTTAGCTTTAAGGTCTGAGATGTTGCATTGAGGAGAAAATGAAGTTTCATCTCGCCCATTTTGTACAGAAGGAATGGGACAGTATTTAGTGATGTGAAACCTTAACCCTTTTCCTGTGTAAAGTGGGGTCATATGGGACCCAGACTCGCTTCAGCGGTTCCATTGTTTTAGGCAGTCAACTGGAACTTCTCTCAAATATAAGCGGGAATAGAATTTTGAGCGGAGATTGGCCTAGTTTATAGCCAGAGGTCTCGACACGAGGCCGTAATCATGAATTGCACCCGATATCGGCAATTCTGCCCACACAAGTGTGCCGACGGTAGGTCAGTGATTGCTTACTTTACCCTAAAACTCCCTGGTTGTGTGAAGCCCATGATTTGACATAGCACGGTTCCAGGATAAGTGTAAGTATCATCATATTCATTCTGCACTCTAGCTGCAGAAGATAGATAAATCATCTCTTTAGGTCAATTCAATTAAAAAAACAACATTTGTTCATAAGTAAAAAAAAGTCAAATTTTTTAAAATTTTGAGTTGTGAAAAAAGGCCATGGAAATGCTGCAACCCAACTAACAGGCCCACCATCTTGTTTTCAGTTTACGGCCACTTTTTTTAGCCTGCAAGGTGTCTGAAATTGTACATTTTCACTACAGATGCACTAAAAAGTTTCAAAACCATAAAAAATGTGATTAAAATGCTAAGGTAAAAGCTACGCATATGGTCTTCTAAGACAAGACTTTTTAGGCGAATAAGGTTATAAAGAACAGGCACTGTGCTAACTTTCAACAACTTGCTGCAAAGGCTAGGCTTTAGCTACCTCATGGTTTACCATTGACTTACAAGAAATAGTAATGTTATTTTTTTCTTTTCGTTTCTAATTGCAATTACCGTGTTGGTCATAACCCTTTGACATGAAAAACGCCTGTGTATCTCTTTGTGGTGAACTTTGCACTTACATGCAACCCAACGGGGCGTCGTATATTGGCAGGAAGGAGGGCAACCATGTCCAAGGGGATTTTGAACAAAATACTGTAATATTGGCAAATATTTGCCTTAAGGTTTCTGCGTGAAAGCTTATCTAGTATATTGACTAGGGCTTGTCCTTGTTTATTGGTCCACATCTGTATGGGAGATCCACCACCAATCTTATTGTTACTGTCTTGAATCGGGGTGTTCGTCTTTTAGCAATCCATGGTCCTAGGTTTGACTACGAAACCAAAATGGTGAAATTCAAAAAGGAAGAAATATAATATTAACGCTAACACGTTCCACCAGCAAAACCAGCAATCATGTTACTTCAAGTGGCAAATTTTGCTGGTCGGCCCACAGAGATATGTCATGTAAAGGGTTATTGGTCATGAATCTTTTGGCACATATATAATGAAAATATCCCTAAAATGATACCAGATGGTTTGCTGGTCATTGGAGTATTACTTGCGAAGAAAACACCATTTTCACGCTTAACTTTTCGAAGCAGTAGACGAATTAAGGAAGCAGCCCCGTGTATTTACGCTATAGTTTTGCCACAAGCCATGTTTAGTCTTGCACACCAATGAAAGATGATCGGTGGTTAGTCAAGTTCTGGACTGATGAAAGACTATCACGTTTACTTTAAATGAATTAAAAACACAGCTTTACTTTAAGTTTTCCTTTAAAATATATCAAAACTTATCAAAATGGCCACATTTGTGCCTAATTTTAAAAATGAGCCTGGGATTCTTGAGAAATATAGTTTTAAAAATAATAATAGGAAAAACTATACATCCTACAAAAAAGCCCTACTCGGTACATTGAAAAGTACGTTGATGATGAACCCCCGCGCATTAGTGGGGTTCGAACACTGATCTCTATACAATTGGATTGGAAAACTGGGCTTGTAATTGAAGCACTGATGGCATATTGGTCATCCAAAAGAGCCCAAGCAGGTGGTCAAGAGCGGTAATTTATACAAAATTGAAATGGGATAAGCGACATAACAGACTACCAGAATCAAGCCAATTCAGTGAGCTATTGTATTTGCGCGTATGAGATGGCATGTCTCTAAAACGTGCCAAACGGGGATACAACAGTTGCTCTGAATGGTTTGTGTTGGTAGACCAAGATGCCGTCCCGTGCTCCATTCATCAATATACAATTACTGTTGTGAGCAATCCATGGCTATAGAGATCAGTGGTTACAGGGCCGATCTGCGTTAAAAACTATAAATATTACGCCGACCCCTTTCAAATGTCCATGTTTTCCTGGATGTTAGGTTAGGCAACTAAAACCGTTGTTAATCACAAAATGATATCTAAAACACCCCTCTTAACATTTTTCTCAAATCACTGGGTTTTAAAAAGTGTAGTTTTTTGGCAATAAACATTCTAAAAGAACTTCGTCCGATCCTGTGTGCTCAACGAAGTTTACAAGGATGAGGCTTGTGGCCAAAACTTGCACGTGATATATGAGGTATGGGATAGATTTTCGTGGCTTCTGTTTGGTATTGCATGCGGCGTAGTAAATACCAAAGGGATAAACATGGGAGCTTCCTGATTGACTATACAGTTGTGTGAATTTGTCGGAATAAATCTGGGATTTTTTTCACAAGGAATGCATGAAACCATCTGGTACGTTTTATTAGGATATTTCATTATATATGTGCTGACTAAGATTTCAGATGATCACACAATACTTCGTCCTATTTTAGTGAAAGTGATCATGATTTCTTCAGAAGGATATTCAAAACATTTTTAATTGGATATTCTTATAAGTGTCTCAATCTTTCTAAATGCTCTGTTATGAATATGACTAGATTAAGTCTACTGATTTATTGTGATCATTACATTATGGGTGAAAGTAAACTTGCTGAAGTTAACAATTCAACATTACTGGTGTTACTTTCAGTAGGGATCGTTCCTTTGTACTCTCTATAGCTGCAATTTCAAGTAAGTTTTCAAACACGGTCTGGCTTCATCAGATGCACAAGAATTGTCTTCTAATGCCACTGATGAACCTCACCAAGCTATCATCTTGCCCCATATTATTTACTGTGAATGTGTTTGGGGCACATCACAAAGGAATCATGTGGATAAGGTTAGGAAAGTGCAACAGAATTACACAGACTTTATTCTATAAGCAAACTCACCAAAGGCGGATTGCTCGTCCCCTTACTGAGACCAGACTTCTTGATTAAATCAGTCGGCTGGATAGATGCTTTCAACAATCAAAAGGCTGTCTGGGTTTAGATTTACATGATTTGACATTACTTCTTTAATTCTTTGATCAAATAGGCAATTGCGGATTACTAGGTTTTGCACCCCCCCCCCCCCCCCCCCCCCCCCCCCAATCTGCTAGGATTCCTCTTCTTCAATTCTATGTTATTTTCACGTTCCGTCTTGGAATGAAATCCGTCTGATTTGAGTGCTGTCCATAATCTTTATAACTTTAAAGCAGGCGGTAAATCACACTTTTTAGTTTACTAAGTAAGATTGTTAAAAAATGTAGTTTTGTAACTTATTATGTTTCATTTTTTCTAAACCATTTTGATATAGACATGGTAATTGTTTGCTCTTCCAATCAGTTAACATTGACTGATTTTTTTCATTTGCAGACATTTGCCTTGCCTATTTCTTTTGATTCCTCAATGCATCTGCTCTGGGTGCATAATATCTTTGTTTCTCTTTGGATATGAGAACCGTTGTTGATAGGGTTTTTCACAACCCATTCTCTTATCCAGGAATTACTTGCTTGTGCGTTGTCAATTTTGAAGGTATTATATAATTTATTATATTTCTGTTTCTGTATTTTGCCAAGTAATTCACTTAAATATTATTATTATTATAGATTATTCATACCAATAAATCACTTTAGCACGTTGGTGTGGCCTTGAGAGTAATGGTGGGACATTCCTCAGAACACCATTGTGGTACATTGCCCCCCTCTGGGCTGCTTTTCCCTCAGGAGATCGCCGTAAAGGAGCTGCTGCTGACAGCCCGAACATGCAGGGGGGGGTTTTTTTTAGGGGACAGGGGTAATTTTTTCAAAAGGCGTCTTTTCACCAAATGCACCCCTCCCCAAAAAGGGGGGGGGGCAAAATTTGGAAAAAGTGGACCTTTGCTACCAAAATTTTTAACCTTTTGGCCAACAACAAAATAGCATAAAAACTCCTATTTTTTGCCTTTTTGAGCCATTTGTAGGGGTTTTGGGGGGGCTCTTTAGTTTTTGTTTTTTTTGGGGGGGGCCATATGCCCCCTCGCACCCCATTGGTTACGGGCCTCTGCTGATTGCCGGTTGAGATGTCTGTAAGTATTATGCAATCTTTTTTTCAAACCGTTGCAACTATTTCCTAATTGGCAGTTGTGTCAAGGTCAATTTATGAACCTGAAAGTAAGTATGAATAAGGAAGGCATGGCTTTAGCATTCCAGTGGGATTGCTTTTTCCCTCAGAAGATGGCCAAAAACCAACACGCTGAAGTTGCCCGGTGGGACATTTGCCTCTCAGGACCCATGCTGCCTATTGCTGGGTGGAATCAAAACAAATATTCCACTGTTTTTGTGCTGGAGGATAAAATGGGGGGGGGCCCAACGGCAACCCACGCACATTTGACGGTGGGAGCCTAGAGATATTTTCGTTGTGCCATGAATTGCCGGTGGGACATGTGTGGAGTTACTCCTGATATGTTAGGGGTAAAGGATGTGATGGGTATTCAGAAATAAATTTAAAATGTTGTAAAATGTAGGGGACCTAAGTACAACAGCAACCTCTAATTCTTTTAACAAACTTTATTTTATTAGTTAATTAATGTTTCTTTAATATTTAACACTGATTCATTCTTGGGCGTCTGGATGTTGACAACATTTTGTGTTTCTGATGAAACCACTGCAATCCAATATCTGTCTGCCAATAGTAATGAGATGCGATTCTCTCTGTTCATTATCCATTTGCAAGCATTGACATTGGACAGAGCTGCTAGAAATGTTGGACTGACCCACTGTTATTTGATACTGATGCACCACCAAGATTCTTTATGCAATGGTAACTCAGGATTTGGGGATAAATGGCTGGGTCTTATTCTTTCTTGACGTAGAGCAGCGCTAAATGTGTTTTAACCGTTGAGCAACTCACTCTGATTGGTTGGGGGTGAGATATTGTAGCCACCGGCTGACGAAAGGTAGGGCATCATTGAGAAGGGATCCGCAGTTCTGTGATGGAGAACCACTTGGGCAGGCTGGCGAGGGCCGCAGCCCCCATCGGAGCATATTGCTATTGAAGCGACCCACTCCTGTACGAATCAAGTTTAAGGTGACCCATTCCTTGCGTGGGGGATGCTCCAGGTGGTAGTTCTGTGTTAGGTGTAATAGAGAGTTGATATGGTTTTGGCGTCTAGCACAGGCAGTATTCCATGTCTGGTTTCAGTACTATCTTCAATCCAGGACTGTCAGGTGAGAGTCCATGGGAGCATATTCTGAAGATGTCGATTCTTGATTATGGTGTCTCCAGGGGTTGGTCGGGCCTTCAGGCATTTGTTTACTAACACATGGATTCAAGGGCAACATTATATGTGAGCATGATAGCCATTACCAACTTCTGCAGATGATGTCCAGCTTTATTACCTTTGATCCTGTCGTCCTGGTGATGCTGCCTGTTCCCTGTTCAAAGATTCAATGCAATCTTCAGTCAGGATGACTGCAAATAGCTTATGATGAACCCAGTCTAAGGACTGAACTGTTTCTTGCTTGTTCTATCACTATGATCAACTTAGGCACATGACTCTCCAGGTTGACGGGACTGAGATCCATTCTTCTTCGACAAGGACCTTAGGTTTTGTGTTTGATCATAGTATGATGATGGCTAATCGCATCACTGCCATTTCAAAGCCTCTGAATTGGCAGCTTGCCAACCTCAACCATATCAGAAGGTTCCTCAATTTTAAGTCCTGCAGTAATGCTGTTGGGCTCTGGTCTTTTCCAGACCTGCAGCTCTCTCTTTAACAACATATATGTCAAGGATCTCCGGTGTCTCCAAAAAACTGCAAAATAGGAAGGTGAGAATCAACTACATGCAACTAAAGAGCAGTCATACTTCTCCCCTCCTCAAAAGCCTACATTGGCTGTCTGTTGCTGACTGCATTAAATTCCGTACTCTGGTCCAAACGTATAAACTCATGCACACCTCACAACGTGGTTATCTTTCTTCTCTTCTTCAGATTCGTCAATCTCCTTATGCCTTGCATTCTGCTGCGGGTGGTAACCTCCTTAAAAAAAAAAAAAAAAAAAACCACTATAGCCCGTTTCCACTGTGGCGGCACAACCCCTTGACTAAATGATGTATTTAAAATCAAACATAATGGCTTACTTAACTCATAAGCAAATTCACGAACTATTTTAGCCACGATACCATCTGGACCACCTGCCTTATTATTTTTAACTCTCCTAAGTTTTTCAAATACATCCCAAGGATAGATTTCTGGCACCGGTTCCTTAGCTGGGAGAAATGCTGGTAATTCCCCAATTACCGTCGGCCGGCAAAACTACCCGGTCCGTGTTGGGGTTAAATTCCATACTCTGGTCCAAACGTATAAACTCATGCACACCTCACAACGTGGTTATCTTTCTTCTCTTCTTCAGATTCGTCAATCTCCTTATGCCTTGCATTCTGCTGCGGGTGGTAACCTCCTTGTCCACAGATCCCACAAATTGGTGATCAGGCTTTATCTATCATAGCACCCTGTCTGTGCAATAGCCTGCCATTGTCCTGGGCCATTGTACATTAGTCAGGTTATCAGTGTTAGTTCATCAAGCAATTTCTCAAGACCCATATATTTCCTGATTCCTAGCTCTGTGGTTTTCTTCTTCCTCATTTTTTTCTTTTTTCACTGCACTTGGCATTCTTTGGTAATTAGGTGTGTTTAATCTCGCTGTTTATTGTATTGTATTCATGACCTCTATAGGCTTATATGACAAGATTCTTGCATGTTTCTTTTTCCTGATTTTTACAGGGGCAATAGCTCTCTCACGCCTTTACTTAAATCAGTTGTCAGAATTGTGTTGTCACTGCTTAAAATTGTTCTGAAATGAGACAATTTACATATGGTCAATAAGCTGTGGAATATTTCAAAAGCAATATACCTCTGAGCTGGTAAAGGAATGAGGTCTTTATCCATGAAGAGGTTGAGTAAGAAGTCATGCACCTCATCCACATTCTCTGGACCACCCATATTCATCATCATGATTCCTGTCTTGGCTGACCTGTAATAGTGCAATTTAAAGCAAAACAAAACATAAGAGTAGG
>JAMKCH010030227.1:0-16304 GCA_023653785.1 Ophioderma brevispina
TTTGGAAAAAAATTACACCAAAGACATTCAAATAAGCACCGTAAATTTCACAACTCAAAACACACAGCATTTTTCTTTCTCCCTTCAAATGGATGCCAATGCCAGTTATGCAGAACCACAAGATTTTTTGTACGAACCCAATGCGGCAATTTTAAAATCGGGTGCTTTCCAACAAGTATCGGCACAACTTAACATTGCAAAACTTCACCAACACAGTCACCTATATACCTCAAAAGAATGCCTGAAAAATTTCCCTGGGAGAACTTTTAAAATTCAAAAACAATTGAAGTACGACAAAAAAGAACTTTCAAAGCACTTAAAAAAAGCAAATATCACTACTCGAAACTTTCCAGAAACTGTTGCTCAAATTCGAAAAAAAACCAAGCTAAAAGACGGTGGAAAAGACTACCTTTTTTTTACCACCGACTTACATGGAAACAAAATTGTATTACTCTGCAAAAAGTGTTCTCCTGAGAATCCATAGCAAAGCACACTCCCTATTTCATAAAAAATACTGCCTAATTTTCCCTGTCTCCCAATTTTTATATCTCAAAATTCACATTTCGATGATTCTTCGCGACTCAGCTGTAATTGCATCGTCAGTCGTAAAATATTGGTTAAATTTGCCCCATCAAAACAAATACAATGACACCTAAAGTAAAAACATCAAAAGAATCATCCGTAACACTTACTGAGTTAATGTTGCCTTCCAATTCAAATTTTAGCGGAAAAATTCACGGAGGATATATTCTCAATTTGATGGATCAAATAGCCTTTGCCTGTAGTTCTAAATATTCAGGAAAATATTGTGTCACTGCCTCAATCAATACAGTCGATTTTCTGAATCCTGTGGAAGTGGGAGAACTCTTGACTTTAAAAGCACGTGTAAATTATGTAGGAAGAACTTCCATGACTGTTGGAATTCGAGTGACTTCAGAAAACATAAAAACTGGCGAAATAAAACATTGCAATTCTTCCTATTTTTTAATGGTTGCTAAAAATGAAGACGGTAGCAACGCAACTGTTCCCAAATTGAAATTAACCAGCAAAGAAGGAGTCCGCCGTTTTATCCGTTCCTTAGACCGTCTAGAAACAAAGAAAAAAAGAAAACAAAATTTTCACAAAAATGAGTTTTCTTACGAAAATTACAAAGACGAAATTACCAAACACAATGTAATTATTGAATTGGAAGACGCCTAAAAAACACTTTAAATGAATCGAAGTCTTGCCATTTTATTGCTTCATTGCATTGTTTTTCTATGGGGATTCACTTCTATTCTAGGAGCACTCATTAGTTACGACTCCGTTCCTCTTGGTTGGTGGCGCTTGGTCATCGTTTCTATCAGTTTGTTTCTGTATTTTATCTGTAGCAAACAAAAGTTTAAACCCTCAAAAAGAATATTTTTCCAAATAGTTTTGGTGGGTGGTATCGCCAATACAACCATAGAGAAAGTTGTAAAACCACTTTTACCCCTATTTCTTGCCATGATTGTTGCCTTGTTTTTAATCACCTATTTTCCAGCAATTAGTCTGTGGTTGCCAGGTGTTTTTGGATTGTAAACTAAGTCCTTGCCTATTTAGTCACCTTACCGATTGCACAACTTATATAGGATTTTGCTTTAGAAATGCCTGTATTTTCAGCGCCCGCTTTGGGGTAGCCCAATTGTTGTAGCTTTTCTTCTACACGCAGTACATCGCTCGCTTCTTTGTACTCAAAACTTACCGTACTTTTTTCTACAGCAACCAAAATGTTTTGGATATTGGAAAGGTTCGCCAGTTTGGTGGAAATGGTATGTGCACAACCGCCACATTTTAAATTCTGAATGGATATTTCTGCTTTCATATTTCCAGTTTTTTCAAAGGTACGAACTTCTTGTAAAGTCACCTGTTACTTGCTAACTTTTTTGATGTTCCAATCCGTCATTGGATTTTATTGAGAAACAATTAGAACAATGCAGAAAAATTAATTAGATCTGACAGTAAATGATGATAAAAAGATACTATAACCTGTCCTCACTACAGACGACAGAATTGCTAAAAATACACAAACAAAACCTAAAAACGATTGCAATGAGAATTTCTAAAATGCCAAGCAAGCCTCATTACAACCGTTTAAAATTTTACCGAATTCGCTTTAAAACCATCGAACACACCAAATATGTAATAAAAATCAACAATCCGTAAAGCGTTGTAATCAACGATACTTTTAAGCCACCTGCCAAAACAGCTGTTGAAACTCCGTTGGTCGTTTCTATCATTGAAAAAGCGCTAAAAAGCCCAATCAATTGTCCCAACACACCTACTACGAGTCCTAAAGTTCCTGCTGATTGCAACCATTGCACTGAAAGGTGTAACTGTTTCTCGTCTTCTCTTTTAAGAAGTACCCTTACAAAAACGACCAAAACAGAAAGCATGATAAGTGTCAAAATTCCCATAAATAAGGGACCTCCTTGTGAAAATAATTCAAACATAAATTTAAAATTTTATGGAGATTTTTGCATCTCCTGATTGATAAATAAAATAACATCACAAAGGTATGCAAGCCTCCACCTCGGAAGCAAGGTAGAATCCAGTTGCAAAGGTGTATTCTACCGACGAATCAAAGCAAATTAAGGAAAAATCCTTAGTTTTACCTGATGATGCTAACATTTTTAAAAACCACTTGGTATTGGCTTTTTACAGGACTATTGTTACTTGTTTTTTTGTCTCCAAAGGACATTCTTTTAGTCAAACATTTTATTTTATCACTTTTCTTTTGCCTGTCATTATTGGAACGGCCTATTACGTGAATCATAAATTAATTCCGCAATTTTGTTGAGAAAAAAGAAAGGTCTGTTTCTTTTATACACCCTCTATACGATCATCATTTCACTCTACCTCCAATACCTTATCATCTTTCTTGCTCTTTATCTTTTTACAGCATTTCAGCTGGAAAATCAATCCATAATTACAATGAATATTGGCAATTTAAGCTTGACCTTGTACCTATTCGTCTTGGTAAAAGTAACGGTTGAAATTATCCAAAAATTGAATCAGAAAGAAACTATCATAAAATCGCTCGAAAACAAAAATGAAGTTGCCTCCACATCTTTGAGCAATCAGATAATCATTCGATCCAATCGCATGAACTACCCTGTCAATTTATCAAAAATTATATTCATTGAGAGCCTTTCGGATTATATCAAAGTTGTAACCGATGAAGACGCAATCCTTACAAAAGAAAAAATAAGCAAAATAATTGACCGACTACCTCCTTATTTTAAAAGAACGCATCGATCATTTATTGTAAACTCACAGCGAATCAACAGCTATAATAGAGAGTTTATCTCACTCGGAAATCATTCCATCCCCATTAGCAGAACCTACAAAACAGCCGTAATAGATTATTTAAATCAAAAAAATATTATGGAGACCCAGCGAAAAAAAATTTTAGACGATTTTACTGGCATTAGATAAATGGTTACACTCTGACATAGAAAATGACCATGAGCAGAAAACACTTGCTTACAAAACCCCCTTGACAAAAAGAAGGTCGTCTTAAAAAGCAATTTTAGGCGTTTTCGTTTTGTGTTTTTAGAATAGATTGGCCAAGTAAATTTTATGGGGATTAAGCGAATAATTTGTCTATATAAAGAGGAAAATGAGTATCTCTTACCCCTCGTTGATTGGCTCTAAACAGTTTAATTTAGAGTTGAATGGATCTGATTGCCAGGTGTTTGTGTGTGTATCAAAATATTTCCAAGTATAGTAAAACATGATGTTCTAATTACTGTTCATTGCAGTATTGAAATTTTAAATTCTTAATGTTCTGTATCCTCAAACAATGTTAAAATCGTTGTTTGGCTTTTATTTATATGTTTCTTCATTAAAGGTCTAATTCTAAAGTGTGTTTATAGGCTTTTCGATGTTTGGATAAGATGAATAAAATTTGATCTTTGTCTTGGTTCGAGTCCAGTCATTTGTTTTTAGTTTTAGCTATAATCGTATATGCTTCTAGCCAAAAAGCTGCTTTTTGTATCCCATCTGGATAGCACTATAGGTCTGTATTTCTTTGCCTTCGTTTAGCGGCTACAATAGCTTTGTCTCATCTTCATTGCTTTCCACCGATGTTTTACTCTAACTGCTGTAATGCTTGTGTAACAAGTTTTACTACATGAAATCTATCGGTAACAATTTAGCATTGGAAAACCAAATCTTAGTGTTAAATTCATTATGTGCCATATCTAAAGTAACTCTTTAAACTTGTTTGCTTTGTTCTGAGGGATGGTTTCAATGGCATCGATAATAGCATACTTTTCATTCTTTTACACAAGCAATAAGGTCCCTGTTTACTTCGTCCATTCTTATTGGTTACAATAAGTGTAGAGTTCGCCTTTCGATAGGTTACCTCATCAAGGTTAATACGCTCCTAATCTTTCATGTGATAAATTACGATTGTCATCTTCGCCGACACTGTGACTTTTTTCCCTGTTTTGTCAAATTGCCGCTCCCTACCTGTTCTTGACTAATGGCGTTGTAAAGTCCGTGGATAAAGACCATAATAACTTGCTCTATTACTTTCGTACTTCTACGGGTCTCTCCCTGTAGCTTAAAAAATCAGAAAGATCGGATGTTAATACAGCCCTTGAAATGAATGAAAATCATTTTTCACCTCTTCCTTTTGGTCTATCTCGCCAACGTCTTTCACTTTATATGGAGATAAACTGCTTACCTCGTATTGGAAAGTCTTGAATCTGTGATGCTAATCAGAATGTTTTAGACTATAATCACTCGCGTGACGGACCTGGGGTAGTATATTCTTTTTCTAAATGTATGAAATGTGTCTTTTTTAACCGATATATCTCCTACTTCTTCAAAAGGATACAATATCAACATAAACTAATAAATCATTGGGGTAGTATATCGCCTATAATTTCCTAAATCATCATTATCTTTTATGAATCTAAAAATATTTAATCCCCATAAATTGTGTCGTTGACACCATAGAGTTTTTTTTTTTTGTATTTAAAAAGGACCTTTTTTATTATTAGGGGATTTCTCAAAATTAACATGTTATTCATACAGTTAATTACGTATATTAATCCCTGTAAAAAAAAAACCAGAAAAATGTATAAAACTCACGAGAAAAAAGGATTATTTGACGAGGATTTCACAAAATAACGTTTAATCATCTATGGGCAATCCCTAGATGCATCACGAAAGTGATTGGATTTTGAGTTGGTTTAGAGATTCATATTGGAAGCAAGTTGCTCAACACCAAGACAAAGAATAATGCAAGGAATCTAAGCCCTATGATGTGGGTAATGGCTATTCAAAATATTGATACTTCAACGTTATTATGGTCTAGGAGATAGTCAAGTAGAGTATCAAATACTGGTATAACCGTTTTAAAGCATTTTTAGAATTAGAAACTGGCGATAAAGTTCCTGATGAAAAACATTAGGAGTTTTAGACGAGCGTGTAACAAAAACAGGGTTAATTAGAAGAATTATTTGATCAGTTTGGTGTCATTTTTAGAAGCACAAGAATTGTTTTTAATGAAGGCAATTGATTGATGCCAGTTTTACATTAGCTCTCCCACGCCAACGCAATAAGAGAAGAAAACAAGAAAAATTAAAAATGGACAAGAGGCGATGAGTTATGGAACGACAAGCCCAACAACGAAAAGCATAAAGATATTTATGCCAGATGGACAAAGAAAAACGGAGATACCCGTCTACGGATAAAAATCCCGCAAAAGTGATCCAAAAGTCAATTCATTAACACTATAATACCAATAACATGCATCAGTACACGACTCACAATCTTTAGAAGACTTACTTACTGAAAAAGATAAAAGACCAGACCTTCACATGCAGACAGGCTTACACAGGAGAAGAGGCAAGATAAACCATAGCCAAAAATATGAAATGACAAACGCAAGTTACTTGAAAAGGCTATCGTCATAGACCTTTTAAAAACCGATCACCAAAGCGAGCAACACCAAAAATCAAAAATTTAGAGCACGCGTAGAACACGTATTTGGTTTTATTGAACAAAACAGAATGGCTTAAGTTTTAAAAAATCAGTAGTCAGCAATAGCATCAGGAATAATAACTTTAATCAATTTAACCTACAACTTTATTTAGGTATTGAACAAACAAAAGCATTAAAAATAACTTCTGATAAAGGTAAGATTGATTTGATGGATTGATGGATGTAATTTTGAAAATTTTTGTGGTACAACCACAATTTTTAAAACTACTTTTGAAAATGTGTTTTTTTCTCAAGAAGATAAAAAAGGGTTCTTATTTTTTTTGGAAACAGAAAAAATCATTTTTAGAACCCACCATTAGACAAATCCGCTTAATATAACCAAACGCTACTTTTTAAATGTTATGTGGCCATGCAATTAGCCCTATTTCCACATTTACTTTATCGATACCCTTAACATAGGGCGTTTAAAGTTCATTTTTTGTTGATATTTTCCCAAAACAGCTCTACATCCCAACAGCGCTGTTTCCTTCCTTTTGGCTCATTCCTTTTTGGCTGGTGAGTAGTGATTTGGCTTTAGACTTTAATCGGATCAGATTGTAATTACGTTCTATAATTCGATTAACTTTGATTTATGACACATACTTCTTAGTGGGCAACCCTTACAGTTTTGTGCTTGGTAGCGATTCAAACCTTGTTCAAAGCCATTTTTTTGGGTTTTTCTTTTTATAACTACCATGTTCTCATATAGGCTTGCCCCATGGGACAGTAATAGGTATCGCTCTCTTTGTTATAATGCATTGGTCAGGGATCCAAAGGGGTTATTTTGCCTTTGGTTTTGTCTTGTTGGTTCTTTATGGAAGTAGTTGTATTTTACGTAAGCTGTAATTTCTTGTCTTCAATCTGTATAGTTTTCTTCACTGCCATAACCTGCATCTGCGGTTAATGTTTCTGGTGCTGTTCATTCATGTTTTCAATATGGTCTGCTAGGTGGTCTTTTAATGTAGTTGTGTCTGCTGTGGGGGGTTTGTAGCTAGTGCGTAAATTGGTAATGTATTGATTATTGGTGGAAGGGCTTGAACATTGTAGCCCTGGCTAGCTGTCCGTTTTGTGGTATGTGGTCATCTTCCATACCTAAAGGTAGCGTCAGGATCGGTTTTACTGTAACTGTTGCGCTGTTTTTAAAATGGCTTCTTGTTTTTCGTACTTGGCCATGTTCTCTGGCCAGTTCTTTTTGGCAAATTGAGTTTTTGTTTTACTTTCCTTGTCTACTTCTTTTCCTTGTAAGGGGCAAAATCGTTTGAATTTTGTTATGTTAGCTTTTTTTATTTAGCATCTCTAGATTCAAAGTCAGGTTTGATGGTGTTTTATTGTTGCGTCTTTATATAAGACCTTTTCAACATAAGACCATAATTCGTTTAATTGTTTTTTTTTTTTGATACGCTCTTTGCTAGTCTTTTATTGATTTGCCCCAAACAAAAGGTATAACGGTTGGCGGTTGGCTTCTATCTTGGTGCATCACAAATAATCTTTTACGGATAGTCACGACACCTAGCTTCTGCAAGTAAAAACAACAACAACTTGGTGAAAGATTTTCGTTAAGTGCTTTTGCAAACGTTTGACTCTAAAATCGTTTATCGTATTATGGTCTGGTTTGCTTTGACCACTAAGCCACATAAAATGGATGTTCTCATAAAGGGCTTGTTCTATTTTTCTTGAGGAATACATATTGGTACATAGCCATAATAATACCCTTGAGTAACACTTCGAGGATGATAGCTAGAGGTGCCTCCTCCCTTGTAAGCGTTTCTCTAAAGCGTAATATCTAAAATGTCGATAATAGTTTTACTATTCAGAACAGGTGAGTCCCTCGGTAACTAAATCATCATAACTTGGAGGCAACAGATTAACTGGTCTTGGTTATAGGCCCTGTAAACTACTTTCTTACTCATTCTTAAAATTAAGAAATACGAAAAAAAATGCAAAAATAAAGGCCTTGTTTTTCCGACAGGCCTCCTCTTTTTTACTTTACGTTCAATTTGAATAACCTTCCCTACCAAAGAGGCTGTCTAAAAGTTTTAATTTTACATTAGTTTCCTTTTGCATATCTTCTAAAAATTTTTGCCAAGCCACTACCTGTCACGGGTGTATCACAACAAACCTGTGATAGAAGACACAGGCCCCCTGTCATCACAAAACATCTCAACAACCAATTTTAGCACAATCACAACATGCAATTGTATGTCGTGCAGAAGCCGCTAAATCTGAGTTTCAAATCCCGTAATTATCATATAACCAAACTGAATTTCTTCAATCACATTCATCCATCCGTAGAAATATCGTCCAAACGCCCTAAAAACGGAGATACATAGGTCGCCCCTGCTTTTGCTGCCAGCAAAAGCTTTGTCCCAGAAAACACACCAATGTTACATTTGTTGTAATACTTTCCTTTGTCAGAAAAAATACCTTTACAAAAGCCTTCACTCCTGCTGGCGAATCATCGGTAACTTCACCACAATCTGTGGATTCAATGCTGCCAACTCCTCACCATGCAGAGCGAGCGAAAAAATACCAAGATGAGGTTGCTGAATCATACCTTCGTAATCCGTTGCAATTACTTCAGCAGAAACATCTCCTTCAACCGCTTCGCAAATTGCACGATGTGCTGCATAATTTTCTCTTCAAACCAGTAATTCCCCTCTTTCGCCATCAAGGAAGGATGGTTGTTACACCATCTAAAATACCTAATGCCTGTGCCTCTCTTTATTTGCCTCTAAATTTGCAGTATCTATAAAAAATTTTCATCTTTCTAAAAATTAAATTAAGTTGTTTCCAAAGTTACATTGTTATAGCAAGAAAATGTAACAAAAAGGCATAAAAAAATGCAAGCTACCTACATCACACTGCTACAACCTTGTACCCTTGCTGCGTTCCCACCCTGGGGGATTCCAAAGGAGCTAGTTGTGTAGGACTTGCCAGATGCAAATTTACAACCCTTTTTCAGTTTTTGCAATGTTTTTCTTAATAAAAAAGTACGATTCACAAACCTTTCTATTCGAATTAATTACCCCCTCAAAAAGTTCACCTACAAGCAAATCGTTCTCTTGGAAACCCTTAATAATTGATTGAATTCATAATAGGATTTGTATATTTGTTTTACTAAAATTTATTTTCTTGCGCTATTTCGTAGAATTATCATACAAAGGAAAAAATTACCACGGTTGGCAAATACAACCCGATGCTATTTCTGTGCAAGAAAAAGTCAACGAAGCCTTTACACGAATTTTAAGAGAACCTATAAATGTCGTAGCGGCTGGAAGAACTGATACCGGTGTACACGCCTCACAAATGTTTGTGCATCTAGACACGGATACAGTCCTAGACTCTGAAGATTACTGTTATAAAATCAATGCTGTCTTACCTGAGGATATTGTCGTACATTCCTTTTCCAAAGTTGCTCCTCAAGCTCATACTAGATTTGATGCTTCTAGTAGAAGTTATGAATATAATATTTACTTAGGAAGAAATGTTTTTTTACTAGACACCACTTGGCAATTGCATCAACAAAAATTGAATATCGAACAAATGAATGAAGCCGCACAGGTTTTATTGAATCATACCGATTTCAAATGTTTTTCCAAGTCCAAAACGGATGTAAAAACATACAATTGCGACATAACGGAAGCAATATGGGTACTTGACGGAAATTTATTGACGTTTCGTATTACTGCCAATCGATTTTTACGAAATATGGTACGTGCCATCGTAGGAACGCTCGTTGCCGTTGGAAAAGGAAAATTAAACAAAGACGATTTTATCAAAATTATTGAAAGTAGAAATAGAAGCAACGCTGGAACTTCTGCGCCAGCAAATGGATTGACACTTACTGCTATCTGCTACCCAGAAACGATTAAATATGAGTAAAAAAAATATAGGAAAAGTTTTCGACGTACAAATATTTAATCGCCTCATGGCGCATGCAAAAAAGTACAGGCTCCATTTTGTGATAGCCACTTTTGCATCCATTTTTTTAGCCATTATTGCTGCATTCAGACCGTATTTAATAATAGAAGCTGTCGATGGATACATTAAAACGAAAATCCGGAAGGTCTGCTATATTATACGCTTCTTATTTTAGCAGTTTTGATAGTGGAAGTACTATTACACCTTACCTTTATCTATATTGCGAATTGGTTAGGACAACATATCATCAAAGACATTCGAACCAAATTATTCAATCATGTCATTCGATTCAAAATGTCTTATTTTGACAAATCATCTGTAGGGCAAATGGTTACAAGAGTGGTTTCAGATGTAGAAACCATTGCGCAATTTTTGGACAAGGACTTTTTATGATTGTTAGTGACTCTTTAAAAATGATAGCTGTTGCCTTATTCATGCTTTATAAAGACTGGCAACTGGCACTTATTTCCTTTACCGTATTACCCATACTTATTTATGCTACCAAAATTTTTCAAAAATCCATCAAAGTTGCTTTTCAACAAGTTCGAACCCAAGTTGCCAATTTAAATGGATTTGTTCAAGAAAGAGTAACAGGAATGAAAATTGTACAGCTCTTTGGAAGAGAAAAAATTGAATATGACAAATTTGTTGAAATCAATGAAATACATAAAAAAGCCCACATAAAAACGGTATGGTATTTTTCAATTTTCTATCCCATTGCTGAAATTCTATCTGCTGTTGTAGTCGGGCTTATTGTTTGGTATGGAGGTTTGAAAGCTGCCTTTGAGGGAACTATCACAACGGGAGAAGTAATTGGTTTTATTATGTGGTCTGAAATGCTATTCAGACCGCTACGACAAATTGCTGATAAATTTACCACCTTGCAAATGGGAATGGTAGCTGGTGATCGTGTGTTCGAAATTATGGATACACATGAAAACATCTCCGAAGAAGGAAAAATTGACATTCAAAAATTAGACGGCAGTATTCAATTCAAAAATGTTCACTTTAGTTATGTCAAAGGAGAAGAAGTACTAAAAGGAATTTCGTTAGAAGTGAACCCTGGAGAAACGATTGCTATTGTTGGTGCAACCGGCGCTGGAAAATCAACCATTATCAACTTGATCAATCGTTTTTATGAAATTGATTCTGGAAGTATTTGTGTGGATAATAAAAATATTGAACAATACACCCTAAATTCATTAAGAAACCATGTTGCCATTGTACTCCAAGATGTCTTCTTATTTTCAGATAGTATTTTCAACAATATTACCCTGAAAAATCCTGCCATCACTATTGAAACTGTAAAAGAAGCTGCCAAACAAATTGGAATTCATGAATTTATCATGAGCCTCCCTAATAACTACCACTACAATGTAAAAGAAAGAGGGAACATGCTTTCTTCAGGCCAACGACAATTGATTGCCTTTTTAAGGGCCTACGTGAGCAAACCTTCAATTTTAATTTTGGACGAAGCAACATCTTCTGTTGATTCTCATTCGGAACAAATGATTCAATTTGCTACAGACACAATTACAAAGGGTAGAACTTCAATAATCATTGCACACCGCTTGGCAACTGTAAAAAAAGCAGATAAAATTATTGTCATGGACAAAGGACTTATTGTAGAACAAGGAAGTCACAAACAATTATTGAAAAAAGAAAACGGATTTTACAAAAATTTATTTGAAAAACAGTTCAGTGAAGCAACCGCTTTATGCATACAATTTTTTTGCAACAAATTAAATTCTTTTTAAGCATATTCTAGAAACAATCCTATAATAATTGTCAGTATAGGCAATGTATTAATTCTTTTCTAATTGAAATAACTGTACACTAAATGCATTCCTGATAATATAAAAAAAACATGCAAATGTATATATTCCCAATACATACTTCCCCAAGCTAGAAAACCTTTTATTCTCTAAAGTTTAGGGTCCGTTTTAAACCATCAACAATCACACACCAATTCCCTCAAAAAAGTCGAAATACAATAATCACTAAATCGCAAGAAAAATATGTCCTTTAAATACAAAACTTCAAGGATATGCAGTAAACCAACCTATCAAAAAATAAAAAAATTGCTTTTTGTAATTATATCCCATTTTTTTTCCAAACTTACATATCTCCTAAAAAGAAAAGGGGAGAAAGAAGATAAATCCCTCGTTAAAAAAGAAACCGATATCCCAAAACTTGTTGCCTTATAAGTTCCCTGCCAACCACCCAAAATACATAAAGCAAAACTCTTACTCCAAGAAAGCAATTTTTATTTTCGTTCTTTTGCTTCTCCAAAAAAATAAAATAACAAAGCGTCATCCACCAACTAGAAAAACCACAAATGGAAAAGCCCCGGTTTCGTCCTTGAAAAAAAAACCCACAACCACGTTAGAATTCATTGAATTCTTCCCTGCTTGCAAAATGGCCAAAAAGTAAAAAAAATTCCAAAAATAGCCAATACAATAACTCTTTTTATATAAGATAAAATAGCATGGCTTTCCCCCTACACTCTTGTATCTTTCTGTCAATAAGAAACCACTAAGTCAAAAAAGAAAGGAACTGCGAACCTAAAAAATTCTTCACAACAAGTGCCACTTGTGGATAAAAGTCCTGATAAATGAAGTAGCTCAACAGAAATTGCAGCAATAATTCGCAATGTTTCAAACGAATTATTTTTTTTTTTCATTCACTTTTTTTTACGAAACTTCAAAAAAACTACGCTACTATTCCTTTGATTTTTTTTCAGTCAACTCTCATTCGACTCGAACAATTCGAACTCTCCCTCCTTATCAAGAATATTTTTCCTGTCTCTTCAGACACAAGTATGCAAATGAAATCCGTCCGCTCAGTACCACCTGTTGCTGCTCTATGTCGCAATCCAAACCGATTTGGTAGCGGCTTATCAGACAATGGAAGAACCACACGGGTTGCAGTAATATAGTTGTCCTTTATAATTGTTGCCCCATCATGTAGAGGACTATTTTTATAAAATATACTTTCCAATAAAGGCTCATTTACTTCTGCATACATTCTATCTCCATTCTGCTTCACAAAATCAAGGCTATTATTTCTTTCAATTACAATCAGCGCGCCTGTTTTTGTAGAAGACATTTTTACACAAGCAGCAA
The DNA here is from genome assembly GCA_023653785.1 of Ophioderma brevispina. Classification (NCBI taxonomy): domain Eukaryota; kingdom Metazoa; phylum Echinodermata; class Ophiuroidea; order Amphilepidida; family Ophiodermatidae; genus Ophioderma; species Ophioderma brevispina. The sequence continues at coordinate 13,062 of JAMKCH010030227.1, forward strand.
CAATGCTATCTATATCAACTTCATTGGTAATCTCAGTCTTTAAAAATCGTAATTGCTTGATAAAACTTCTTTTGGATGAAATATTAGCTGAACCCAACATCAATAAAAATTTTCTCAACTCAGGATGAAAGATTATTAATAAAGCAATAGCTCCCCCTCCTACTAAAACTTCCAAAATACCACTCAGCATTTCCATTTTTAGAACTTGTGTTATTTTGTATATCAAAAAAACAATGGTTATTCCTATAAAAATATTGATTGCCACTGTTCCTTTCAACAACTTATACACATAATAAAGCAACACTCCTACGAGTGTTATATCCAAAACGTCTAAAAAAGTAAAATTTAAAAAATCCAAAAAGAAAAACTGTTTTTGTAAAAGTAGCAATTAATATTTTGTTATCTAAGCTGCCCGAAGAAGATTTACTTTTTCAAACTTTCTGAAACTTCACATACCGGAATTGGGTTCATTTTATGTTGATTTGCTGTATTTAGTTTTGAAAATATTTCAAAAACCTCTTTTTCTCTACCAATCAATTCTTCTGAAGCAAGCCCTTCGTCCTTTTGTTGCATCGCAACTTCCAATTCATCATAAGACGCTCCCAATTGATCCTCATCTGTTCTGCTATCTCCAAACAAACCATCGGTTGGAGCAGCATTTTGGATTGCATTAGGAACCCCTAAATGAGCTCCCAAATCGTACACTTCTGATTTTACCAAATCTGCAATCGGACTCAAATCCACACCTCCATCTCCGTATTTTGTGTAAAAACCGACTCCAAAATCTTCTACCTTGTTTCCCGTCCCTGCTACCAAACAAGAATGAATTCCCGCCAAATAATACAATGAAGTCATACGCAAGCGTGCCCTTGTGTTCGCCAGGGCCAAATTTTTAATCGCTCCTGAAGGACTGCCAGGAAACGCCTCCTGAAACAAATCAAACGAAGCTGTTAAATCTACTCGAACGTCACTCACATTTTGATAGCTCTCTTTCAATTTTGAAATATGTTCCTGTGCTCTATTTACTTGACTTTCATCTTGATGAATTGGCATTTCAACACATATTGTTTTTAAACCTGTTTGAGCACACAGTGTCGAAGTCACCGCAGAATCAATCCCCCCAGACACGCCCACTATAAATCCTTTTACTCCTGCTCTATTTGCATAATCTTTCAACCATTTTGTTATATGAACAGCTACTTTTTCTGAATTCATTATCAATAAGATTTTAGTATTTTTGAATCACACAAAAATAAACAAATTAAATCTCAATAAATACTGTTGCAAGACGTTTGTAAAAAATAGTTTTTTCAATTTGACTTTATACCCATTTCCTCTCTATGAAAAATATAATTATCACCATTTGTTCTATTCTTATACTTAGTTCCTGCAAACAAAAAAAGGAGATTAATTTAGCAGCTATAAAAGTAAAAACAGAATTCATCGATTTCCATAGACAGTTTTACAATGCGAATACCTCGGAATTACAAAACTTAAAAAAGCTATACCCCTACCTTTTTCCTAAAAACACACCAGACAGCATTTGGACGTTGAAACAAAAAAACATAGAAGAACTTATTTTACTAAAAAAGTCGGACAGTATCTTTGGAAATTTAACCATAGAAAAAAAAGAATTGACCAACTTATACAAACGTATCAAATACTACAACCCCACTTTTACCGCTCCGAAAACATTTACAATAATCACCAACCTAGACTATGAGAATGCGGTTATTTATAAAGATTCGTTACTCTTTATTTCCTTAGACATGTACCTGGGAAAGAATTCCGAAGTATACAATAGCTTCCCTAAATACATTGCCACAAACTATACAAAGAATCGTATTCCAATAGACGTAGCTACTAAAATAGCAAATCGCTTATTTAAACCTAAAACAGGTAGAAGTTTCTTAGAAAAAATGATCTATGAAGGCAAAAAGATGTACCTGTTAGAATCTCTACTGCCACATTTCAAAAAGAGTGAATTAATTGGTTACGAAGAAGAAAAATACAATTGGGTTTTAAACAATGAATCTCAAATTTGGTCTTATTTTATTGAAAACAATTTATTGTACAGTACTGAGGTCAAATTAAGTGCTCGTTTTATAAATCAAGCTCCTTTTTCTAAATTTTATTTGGACATTGACAAACACACTCCAGGCAGAATTGGTGTTTGGATCGGTTGGAAGATAGTACAATCTTATGCCTACAATTCACAAAAAAATCTTATAGAAATCTTAGATACAGCTGCACTTGACTTGTTTCAAAAATCGAAATACAAACCTAAAAAATAAGGTCAAGTTTTAAATATTTAAAACTTGACCTTAGACCTTACTTCTTCATTACAGAGAAATATTATTTAATCTCAATCTCTACTCGGTTGTTCTTAGCATAATCCGGATCTTTATCTGAAACATATTTCAACTGCGTTCCTCCCATTCCGACTACTTCTATTCTATTTTGAGAAATCCCTTTTTCTTTTGTCAAGTACTTATTAATAGCATAAGCTCTTCTCTTAGACAATTCCAAATTGTGTCGCAGGTTAGGCTTTGCCGTAGTATGCACTTCTATTTTGAATCTAATTGCTTTAAAAGTCACCAATTTATCTCCTATTTGCGACAGTATTGCCAAGTTACTACTTCTTAAAATATGCCCCTCTGATCTTGAAAAGACTATTTTACTCGCCAAGCTATTCAACTGATCACCTACATTAGACAAGCTCTCTTTATTCGGACAACCATTGTTCTCTGCCAAACCTTTTACGTCAGGACAAAAATCCAAGCGATCTTCTACTCCATCTCCATCCAAATCTTATTTTTCTGGACACCCTTGTTTTGATTCTATTCCACTTACATATGGATATCTATCTTTATAATCTGGCACACCATCCTTATCACTGTCCAATGAAACACCGTTTGCATATACTTTCACATTTGGAGGTGTATTGGGTTCTTGGTCATAAATGTCTGCGACACCATCACCATCCGTATCTTTTTTAGTATTTGAAGACACAGGAACAGAAACCTCATTAGTATTAGTGTTAGTCGTATTGGGTTACTACGGGGCAACCTTTTCTATCCGCTGATCCTTTTGCAAAAGGACAATCATCTTTATAATCTGCAATACCATCATTGTCAGAATCAATCGATACACCGTCCCCATATACTCTTGACTCCTTAGGTGTATTAGGCTCTTTATCATACAAATCAATAACACCATCACCATCTGTGTCAATAAGTTTTT
>JAMKCH010030228.1:0-44588 GCA_023653785.1 Ophioderma brevispina
GAGATTACGAAATAAAATAAGCTTTCATTGGTATATAGCTTAATATATGCCGTCCGAGCAATGAGGATCACCTTTAAAGGATGTTTTGTTGTTTTCTTTGAATGACATATTATAGGCCACTGCCACTGCTCGCTGGTTTAAAATAATAATTGGTTTTACCTGGTCAAGAAAAAAAATTGCCACACAAGCAGCTGAAAAAATTCACCCTAAAAATGCAAAGAAAAAAAAAAATTTTTGCAAAGCAAAACACATAGCTTTTTTTTTAATCATAAAAGGGTTTGAGTCTACAGGAAACTGAGACACTCATTGTGTTTTTAGCGCTAATATGTTTTCAAATAATAAGCACAGCAATTCTTGACTTGCTGGTACCCACTACAAACAATTCTTGACTATTGCTGATACCTGAAAGATCTGTAAAGTTCAATAAAACTTTAAAATCAGTGAGATAGCACTACAGCCATATTTAACAGAGTTTTTGCGGAGTCGCCAACCCGTAACAGGATTTTTTTTAGGGAATGGGCGATTTTTTTTAAAAAAGGGGGACTTTGCAAGGGTTCAAATTTGGCAAAATTGATTTTTTTTTTATTTTTACAGAAATTTCATCAACCTTTTTTTGAACATACACGCACAAAAAAACCTATTTTTTTTGCCACTTTTTGGCCTTTTTCAGCTCTTTTTTAGGGGTTATTGGGGCTTTTTGAATTCGAGGGAATCCTCCCCCATTGCCCTACCCTGGTTATGGCCTGGGAGTCGTGCTAAACATGTGATACAGAAAAATTTCCCAAGTAACTTCACCTTTTAGCTTGTTATATTTTTTTAACAGCCTAAAGACCCACAAGCAGTGAAGGCAACGGCCTTTCAAGTCAAGTTCAAACCAGGAAAGTGAGCTCGTGTTTGCTATTGACATGAACAGATTTATAAGTCAGGAATTGCTGCGAGTAAGTGCAATGTTATAAATTTAGTCTAGAAAAGCTAGATAAGCAGGGAAATCTGATATTCCAAGGTTCGCTATTTCAAATCTTAAAATGGTTTTGCATTTTGAAAAGTTTGCTACTCCAAATTTTTAAAAAAGGGTTCCCTCCACATGTACTCCCAATTAAAAATATCGCTAACTCCTAATTTTAAAAAGGTTCGCTATTCAAGAATCTTAAAAAGGGGTTTTGGCACTTCTGAATTTCAAAAGGTTTGCTATTTCTAAATGTTCCAGAAATGCGGATCTCTTGTCAGCCATTACGCCCAGGACAGGTCAATTTATTTTTCCAGCACCACCTTAAATCCTCCCTCAGATTTACTGCCCCACCTGTCGTTCGCGAGGATCGCCTGTGGTATCCTGTCCGGGCCCTTGGGTATTACCAGCGCAAAACTGCTTAGAGGTTCGGACAAAGTCGTTTTTTTCCTTATGGCTTGAAAGCAGAAGGGGGGTGTTGCGATAGGGCGCTTGTCCGTATCAAAGGTATCTGAGGTCATGTCCATACTGCCATCTGCCAGCGGGGATCATGCGTAGTTTACTTTGAAACACATGCCTTCCCCCACGGGCTCGTTCAAAGACAATGCTAGTAAGGTAGATGAAGCCACTACTATGATGGTGATTATGGAGCTAGATGGGTAAATGTAGGCCACGCCCATTCCATCCATAATGTGGCGTCCTCTTGGGCCTACCTTAATGGAATCTCTGTTGCGAACATAGAAAGCAATGTAGTGGGGTCCCCTTACAAGGTGTACTATCGAAACATCACAACGCCGCAGTCGACCTGTAGAAGGTCTTTAAAAACAGGGACCAAGCATTGAACCTCAGACAAAAAAAGGCACTGGCATCAACCAATTCGACATTATGAGTTTCTAAACACAATGTAAAGTAAGCCCTCTAAACAAACCTCCTAATTTCTGATATAGGAACTTTGTTAAAGTTATGATTATAATTAATATTTGTAATGATGTTAGTAACCGTTGTGTTAAAATTAGAGACATCTGTAACTTCAAGGCTGACTGAGTGCAGATCAAAAACAAAAATGCATTTTCCAAGTCACAAAAGTTATTTCATTTCTTATTGATTGACAAACAGTGATGAAACTTAAAGTTGGACTGATTGGGTAATTGTGCATTCACACACTTGTAGGGAACTCTTGACATTCTTTCTTGTAGTACTTATTCAGATCGTTTTTGAAAATTTGAAGCTGATTGGTAGGTCAGGGAATTCTTTTCCACATGTACCATTTATACTTCTGCAGTGGCCTATGGTAATGCCTTTGTCTTCATAGGACAAGACCAGTCACGCAGAGGGAAGGCAGCAGATCAAACGCACTCTGGCTTGTGATGACAGTAACTGTAATGTAATGGCCGACAAATATCGCCAGAAACTCAATTCCTGAACATTCTTTGGGACCAGCTAAGCATTCTTTGTATAAACCATGTCAATGCAGAGGAAACACTGGAGGACTTAACCACACCGGTTTTACAGTGGGAATGGGCTGCTATCCACCAACAGTGTCTGACCATACTCATCAATAACCATGTGTAACCGGGTCAAGAGGTTCAATTGCGAGTGTGGGGGTACGCATCTTAATGAACAGTACTCAACTTTTATTTTCGCTGTTTGTCAATCACTGAAATAATGATCTCCTTGTGAATTTTGAAATCCTCTCTTTTTTGTCTTTGATCTGCACTCATCAAACTTCAAGTAACAGTGTCTCAAATTTTCACACAACAGTTACTAACATTCATGAAAATATAAACTTATCATCATGACTTTCACAACCGTAATCATACGAAATAAGGAGCATTGTTTATAGGGGACTTACTTTTTGTGTTAAGGTATAAAAAAATATGTTTGGCATAACAGAGAAATATATTAGGGTCGGTGGGGTCGGTCAGATTTTTTTTTTTTTAATTTTTTATATTTTTTTTTTTAGATCTTCTCAATGTTATTAACTCTAAAAGAATACACATGCTACTATTTAAAAGCTTTTTTTTTCAATGACATAAGCAACGATCTTTTTATTTTTTACTTGTTTGTGGTTGCGTCCGTTGTCTTATTTTTTTCAGTGTTGGTAAAAAAATACTTTTTAATTGTTGGATGAAAACAATGTGTCGGGTCGGCGAGAATATTTTTTTTTATTTGTGCTAATTTGCATAAAAACTTTCGAGTCGGCAAGTTTTTTTTTAGGTCGGTCGGGTTACGCGAAACAAACCTTTTTTTTATGCCTATGTTCTGATGTTGGGAATCTATGATTCCGTCATTTGATATCATTGTACTTGCCCTTGATGCATCCAATCTCCCTTTCTCTGAAATATTATGCTCCACCTCTTATCTGCGCTCTGGTGTTTTGATGGAAAATATTCATTCAACTTATAGGGTTCATTGCATATTTTCAGTCAACATTGGTATAAAGGTATCAGCCGTGTAATAATAGCCAACCCACATTATGGGTGGTATTTATAAATATATACTGAGGCCTGACTTACCTTCACAAAATTGACTTCCCTCTCCGTGCTTGCCCCCCCCCCACATAATCTACGAGTGTCAATTGTTGTCTTGGGGCCAAACTGAAAGTTTGGAAGAGAAACGGATTTGGTGGTGACCTGGGCAATTTCGGGTAACTTTTTCTCGATTATTGGAGTGTTATTTAGGTTTTGGGGCATTTCATTTCGTTGAAAGGCATGCATGTTTCAGTACATTGGAAAGGTATCAGCGCCTCTGTTTGTGGTTTTGTTTTACAACAGGTAAACTTTGGCTGGGAACCACTCAGGGAATTGACCCATAAAAAACAATTTCTGTACTTTTTCATAAATGGTACATGCCAACTTAAGACCACCAAACGCACTACCTACAGATCCAAAGAACCTTTTGAAATGCTTGATGGCTAAACAAAAATGAACATGGTTTGAAAATTGCTTAAAATACTGTCTCATTTGATTAAGCTAATATTTGATAATTCAAACACTTTCATAAAGAACATTGGTACAACCCCCCAAATTCATCATTCAGGAATACCAGTGGAGTCAAGGTAATTAATATCCAGAATTTTAAAAGAATGTGACCCATTTGGTAATATGTAAGTTGTCCAATTTGAAATTTTCGGTAAATTCCGTCAAAAATGTCCTCTCCATATTTAGCTAATAAGCTTAAACACTAAATTGAAAATTGATTTGTGATATTTGCTGTCAAAACTCTAGTTTAGGTTCTACACATTGTAGTAAACACTTGGTGGCTCCCCATTACTTTTTCCTGTATCAATGTGATCAAATTTTAGAAGTCAGTGTTCCGTCAGAATCTGTCCTTTCCGAAACATGAAGTTTGACTATCCATAAAAATTGTTCCTGCAGACAATCACGCCCTGAATTTTGGAATTAATCTTACTTAAACAAAAACAATTACTGAAATAAACAAAGCACTTTGGTTTTTTCATTCACACCCAAGAGTCGAAATGATGTTCGTGTTTTCCGTCAAAAACTTGTCCTCTCCAAAAAATGTAACACATTTCCGTCATCGTCAAAATTGTTCACGAAGTGTGATACCTCAAAATTTTGGAATTATACTTCTTGACTTGCTACAAGGCAAAACATCAATATTTGAAAATCAATCATGAGACTTCATTGTTCCACCCCAATTAGACCGCCAAGGTACCCTGATTGTAAACAACCCTATACTGACTTATAAACACAATTGTTAGGGACACTTTCTGATAACCATTTACATGGTTATATTTCTTTTTAGTGGCTGACCAATTTTTTCCGTGTGCAAAAGACTAAAGGCAAAGAAGATCTTTCTTCCTCACTATCCTATTTGACTGTACTTGATGTTTTTGATTTCAGAGGAAGCTGCTATAATGTACAGGGTGGCCACTTAAACAATGCCTTTGCCATCAAAGTCAATGGATAGAGCTCTTAGGGTAAGTAAGTCATTTAAAGGCTAAGAGATTTTTTCCCAAAGAGTTCACCCTCACTTTTCCAAACAAGTTGTGTTTTTTTGGCATATACATAATACTCGCCATGTACTATACTGTTTGAAATAGTTAAGCTCAACTCGAAGTCCTTCCATAGAAAACTAACCTTGGTATAAATTTCCAGATCCAGAATTTTTGTACACCCAGTATCCTATGGGCACTGTTATATGGACAATAACTGTTTACTGTACTGCTTGGAAACGAAAATCTAATTTTATCTTGAAACTTTTTGAATTGTGCATTTTAAGGTGACCTATCTTTAGTTTTAGTTGACTATTTTTAATAAATACCCAAAAGATAATATTTCAAAAATCTCTAACATCACCTTTTAATTTTTAAAATGCAAAATGTTTTAATTTTCTTGTGCTTCCATACCTTGCTTATATATAAAACAGTGTGAAATCTCCTCATTTAAGAGTTTTCCTTGTTTTTCAAATTTTGTTAGTGGCCAACATTTTTAGCTTTTCCTTTAATTGTCAGCCTGTTTTTGGGCATTTTTTTACTCCCTTTTTTTTTTCCCCCTTTTCCTTGTTTTTTTTTTTTGTCCTCGCCTCTCATCACACCCTGATAAAATCTGGCAACATGCGTTAGGACTTCGACAAAGTGAAGGGAATTGTGACTTTAACAGGTAATTAGCATAAACCCGACTACCTGAGGTAATTTTGCGGAGGTCCCGGGTACTTGAATCATACGATAAAGCAACCAATTGACTCCACAATGAATCCTTTTCATCAAGATTCCTTTTATAACTTTGTCCCGCGAAGGGGTACTATAAATGGTCTCCATCATCCGTATGTCTGGTGTGTCCGTGACAAAAATTTTAATCCTGGAACATTTTGTGCCATATTTTTTTTCTAGTGAGCTAGAGTAGCCAAATTTGGGGTATATTTTTAGGAGGGGAAAAGCCCCTACTAACCATGTCACCCATTCCCCCAGGGTCTTCCTCTGGTCTGTCAGGGGGTAGGGGAAAAGGAGGTCATATTGCACAAAAAAGGTCAATATTTTTTTTTTTTTTTTTTAATTTTATCAATTTTTACCCATGTCTTAAATATAACCACTTTGTCATTTAAGTAAGAGCGAAAAAATTACATACATTATAGTGCTTGCTTGCTCCGATTCTTTAAAATTGGCTCAAATTGCTAGGACTACAAGAAAAACATTTTTGCAACCGTCTAAACAATTTTTAGAAGTTTCGGAGATCAATAAGGTCATGGGATTGATCTTGTGTTGTCATTTCCAACAATGCAATGAAGTGTTAACTACTTCTGAGGCAATCCCTGTTTTATAGGTTAACAATTTGAGAACATTTTTAACGAAATCGGTGCAATAGTAAAGCTCTTACCTGTGGTGATGACCTTTGGAAATTTGCTAAATTTTTTGTTTATACCTCTGTAACCATACTTGTAGGTAGTAAACTATAACCTTTTTTCATCCTTGTGAACAAGAATAACACTTTGGTTACCTTTGTTTTACAGCAATCCTATAAGTTTCATTTTTGACCTGTATTATGAATTTTCCCCCTCCTGGGTTCTGCCCACACTTTTCGTGGGGCACACCCCTGCTAATTTTTGGGGGGGGTTCATTACTTCATAGAAGACAAATACACTGAGGAAATAATGTCTGCTCTCCACAGTCACAAGAATTGCTGCTCCAATGACCCACTATATTCTGCCTTTGTCTGCCATATTATGCAGATATCCTTGTCTTTTCTCATTGGTGAAGCGCTTTATTTCTTCCTTACTAATTTGGAATCAAGTTTCTTGGGCTTGCTCAATAAATTAGTAATTTTTATCTGAGCTCACCTGCTTCTTCTTCCGTCATTGGTCAAGAAGGTCCCACCACTGAAACCGGATCATTATGCTGATGATTGTAGTTAGACACAAAAGGAACAATTAGTACGATTTTTTTGGAGTTGAGATCTAAAGCTTTATAATAGTTATTACCAATACAGATTGAACTTCATGCCATTTTGTTTTTCAGATTGATCTTTGGTTGAACACCTACTGGGGATTATACTCAGGGTAGCGTTGTGGTTGTGCATTGTTGGATGTGGATAGAAGATTGATGAATCGTCCTAGAAAAACTCAACCCATGACTGCACGCTCTTGCTGTGCAGAGTTTATTCTTAGTCTGTAAAGTAATAGTCCCAGGTTTTGTTGAAATGCAACTAAGAGTCTGCCCAAAAGTGTAATGGTCCTGTTGTGATTCTGGATGATTAGGCCCAAGAACAAGAAAAAGGAAAAAAAGAAAAAAAAATGTTTTGTTGCTCTTAAATGTGGTAAACAAATTTGGAGGGGCAGTAGGGTTGATTATTTTTTTTGTGTTGTCAATCTATTTTCACAACCGCAAAGCTATTATGGTGTTTAAAACATCTGATTTAAAAGGCTTTTATGGATGGTCAATTGAACACATGAGCATGAAAACATTTGCATTTATTTGCCTTTGTGTATTCTCAAAACACTCATAAATGAAATGTTCCACTCAAATTAATTTAGGATTATGAGGCCCAAGCGAAAAAACAGATGCTCGGATAAGGGACCAAGGTGGCGCACCCCTGGGAAGTTCATAATTCTTCCGCAAATAATTTTCCTAAATTATAGAAATTCCGTTCTACGTGTGTTCTCACTTCTAGTATGTGGACATATTTCTTGAACATGAATTAAATTATGTCATCTCAATTATGCCCTGAAGCAGTGACTAATGGGATGTACATCATGCTTCATTGACTCCAGCATCATGGGGCTCTTGATAAGTAATCCGTTCGGTATGTGAAGACCAAACCTTCAAAGAGTCTTTTCATCGGAAAGTGCAGAGCAATGCAGAGCCATGTGTTTTTATCCATGCAACTGAAAAGATTGCAGGGTTATACCATCACCCCGATTTAGATTAAGCTATTTTTCATGACGTGGAAACACAATTACCTGTCCCCTTTCACGAATAAATAAGTTAGAGGTTCTACTGATGTTCAATTAACTTTGCACCATATGTTCCATCCTTATTCGAAGGGAAATGAAGGTGAACAAAGCTCATGAGAAAAAAAAAGTTAGCAAACTGTGAACCTAACATCTAGTGCAGAACCCCACCGGTAAACTTGTCGCGTAAACCCCAATTTCTATGCAATTTATTTACGTTCATAGCTAAGAAATGGAAAATCATTCACCTATATGAAATGCACTGTGAACCGGTGCCGCACCAAAATTTTAATGATAGAACAGACATCTTTATTAATATGATTAAGTTTGGATTGTTGGTTCTGCACCAAGATGTTAGGTCATTAGCTTGCCAATCAAAAATTTCTTTCATGATTTTGCTCATCTTTGTTTCCTTTTTGAATAAATGTGAACTTATATGATCAAAGTGATTAAACTCCCAGCAGAGAAGTTGGTTTTGATTTTTCGTTGAATGAGGGCATGAGCTGTAGCTCAACCTAAAATCGGGCGGTGAACTGAAATCAATTCAAAAGCGTTTAACGTCATGGAACATATAACAATGGCTTGGCAAGTCCCAGAGAATCTGAAGTCGTTATCCTATTTATTTATCCTATCATAAACGGTTTGGGTGGATTTATTATCAATGCACCATATTTACTGGATTACAATGGAACCGGGTGTATGTCCCTTGGTCACTGATCTTCAGGGGAGGAAAAAAAAGGAGATGACATTTAATTATGAGGGCGGGACGCCTCTAATATGCTCGTCGTCGTGGCGAGTTGTCTTATTATAGCGTTAGCATTTTGTTTACTTACTTATTTGTTTAGGTTCGACCACGCAAATTGCCCCCCCCAGGGGGGGACTTTGTAGGATGATAGAAACGGGAGTAGAAGGAGAGAAGGTATATGATTTGAATCACTACGCAATATATTGGAATCTGCAAAAAAGTGTTTTCAAACATTGGAATTCTAAAGTGATTTTTCGAGAGGAGGATCTTTTTTGTAGCAGGAAAGTGTTTTTAGGAAGGAAGAGAAGGATTAAAATCTGCGTAAGTTGTTTGAGCCACGGAGTGTTACCTAAATTTCGCGAGATGGTTTCTACCACTTCAAGTGGTAGATATTCCTGTTTCGGCTTCATACGTGGTGCAGGGGTTTTTTGTATGTTGTTGTTTTTGTAAGTTTAATTAGTGAAATGGCTCGAGGCAATCAGGCTTATACTTTTTAGTTTTGGCTTCTTCCACTGTTGTAAATATAATTATATATAAACCCGTATAATATAATATAAGGGTAATATGTGACCTGCTCCACGAAACCCGGATAGATAAAGTCGGGCACAATTTTCCATTTTGAGATAGTGAGGCAGAGTTGAAATTGCTGAGAAAAACAAAGCTTTAATTTAAAGTGATGTATAACATGTAACATTGCACTTCCTTTTGTACATCAAAAATTAATATAGCTTGAAGTTCTTTTGTTTTCTATTGATTTTTACCAAGTTATTGATCTATTTCTCCCAAGTATGCTCTGGGGGGGGGGACTTTGTCCTGGTTTTGGGGAGAGGTCACATGGGATATTTGTAATGGAGAATACGTTTTGATTGTGTTCGATAGAAGACATTTCGCTTGGGTTGTCGCCGTTGTGACCCCCGAAAGAAAGTAAACATGGGAAAAAATCGCACATCTTACGTCTTAGCTCGTTTGCGAGATGTCAACGTTGGAAAGGAATCGAGAAGTGGTAGTTACTAGTACTATCCCATAATACATCATATCAAATTGTACAACTAACGGTGGTATAGTTTTAAAGCTTGTTACATTTCTTATCTGTACATGATGCCGTCTTAAAATACCTCATCTACTGCGTTATGGGATATGGTGAAAATCGATCGCATTTGATTTCTAATCTTCAAGATTAGCACCTCCTAATTCATGTTTTGTAATTTGTGGCCCCACGTAGGACCGAATCGAGAATCACTAATATTTCCCATTTACTACATTGTGTCAGTTATGCCAAAAACATTGTTAACAGGGGTGACCATAAGATTGTTGTAACCAACGATCTGATACCGATCGCTACTTATCTACTGTTTTGGGATTATGGTGAAATGCATTTAAATCCTTTTCATCTCCCATTTATGGGCCCACTTAAAGCACCAAAAGGGGGCTTCCGTGGAGTATGTGTTTATTGCATTGCCCCGTCTATTTGATTGACAAAGTTTAGGCCTACGTGCTCACTAATAGAAAAAAAAAAAAAATTTCTTTTCCTGAATGGACCAAGTTAGTTTTAACAAGACAAACTGTTGGTTGTAAATGTAAATGTTATGTAAATGGGAAAAAAATTAGCCCTATTGATATTTTAACAACATGGCATTCGCTTTCTGGGTCTAGAAGTAGAGGAAACCGTCGTGTGGTCTCCCCTGTTAAGCTGGCGTGCGAAGCCAAAGTTAAAACTGCGAAGCGAAGCGGCGAACTAATCTAATCTCGGACAACTCCAAACACGTTTTCCATTAACATTCATTCTTAAGTATACCCATAACATGACGAGACCTCAGCGCAGACCTTTTCGAAGGTCTGCCTTGACTATTGGTGTCCTTGACTGTGGAGGGTTTTTCCAGTGCAAAAAGTACCATTAAAAAAAAGTACATCATTGCTGATTTGTTGTAACAATCTCCATTGCGATGGCCTATGTCTGGAAAGGAAGGAAAACCCACAGAGGCAGAGGAAGCAATAACCACCGCTCCAACCATACAGGACCATGGTCCTTGCAACGAGGAGACCCACATCGACAATACGGAAGTGCTTGGTGCTATATTTGTGCGAACAGGTACCGAAGTAGAACCAACCTCAATGTCTGATGATAAACCAACATCGAAAAGTCCTCACCCATTGAGCTTAGTTCTGTCATAGTTACATCTGTCTACAAACTTCCATCATTAGACTTCGAGCACCCTCAGCTCAACCCTGGGATATTCCACCAACCTCACTTCTTCATTGGCGACATCAACAGCCAGCATTTTAACCCAATGGGGCTACATTGAAACTAACAAAGACGGAACAAAAGCTGTCGAAGAAAAGAATGGATAGACAGCAAACATCTAGTCCTCCTTCCCGGGACTCTAAGTGCCGAATCCATTCATAGTGCCCGCTGGGAGAGAGGTTACAACCCCCATCTAGCTATTGTTAGCAAAAACACACCTCTACATTTGTAGCTTGTAGCAAGAAGATGTTTTTTGTATTGTTGTTTGTTCTTTGTTTTGTTTTCTGGATCCTGTTCCACCAAACTCCAACATGACCAATCGGTATCCAAAGATCAAACGCTGCCGTAAGACCCCAAAACAAGTGCCTTTTAAGCGCGCTTTAACTCAGGAAAGCAGACTGGCACGGATTCCAATGATTGACCTGGATCAGAACGTGAAGGGAATTGCTCCAAAACCCAATAACTATGACAAATTTTGCCCAACTAGTGAACAAGGACTGCACGGAGATTTTCATACCCAGAGGCTGTAAGGACGGAAAGATACCAGGCCTTTCCAAGAGATGTCGCTACGAAATCAACGAGTATATCACCATGTTTGAAGTTGATCCTTTTTTCGCTGGAAACAACTGCTAAAAGGTTTGAGGAAGGAAGTTAGGAGAGGATTTTTCTCCCAGGAAAAAAGATCAAAAACCTGGCACACTTAATTGATCCACCAGATATGACCCATTAACAGCAAGAAAAGCATGGTCTACCATCCTGAAGCTCCGAGGGGATCCAACAGAACCTCCACAAGCAGGCCCAAAGGTTTTACACCCAACCAAGTTGCCCACCTACTGCTTTTAAATGGAAAGTGCAGCAAGAAACCCACAAGAAGATCAAACTAGACCATAAGAGGTATAGTGGTTGACCCTGGTTTCACTCGCCACTTCAAACATGACGAATTGGAATTGGAAATCCGGTAATTATTGCTAAACTTCAACCAGGAAAGCAGTAGGCCTTGACAACATCTTGGACTGAGCAACCTAAAAAAAATCTTGGCCCAGTTGCAAAGGAATGGCGTCTTGAGCTTTACATTGCTTTGCCTTATTTCCCACAGTTTCCCAAAGGATCTGGAGAAAGGAAAGCAATGTTCTATGGCAAACTCCTAAAGCATGGGAAAGATCCATCAATCCCAAAGAGCTACAGACCATATCACGTCCTAGCCATTACCTACAAGATCTTTGAACGCCTCCTGCTCAATCTATCGCACCTGTGTAGACGAGCACCGCATACCAGAACAATCAGGTTTCCGGCAGGCAAATATCAACAACAAGCCAACTACTCAACGTAACTCAAACACATTGCAGGAGGATGGTTCGAGAAGGTATGGTAACCGGAGCTGTGATCGTCGACCTATCAACAGCATACGACACTGTTAATACACAGGACTACTCCATAAGATCTGGAAATTACCCAAGGACATCCGCTGATGACGGTTATCCGGGATTGCCTAAACAGGATGTTTTTGTTCAGTAGGAGCGAAGACAGAAAGAAGCCGATGGCGTAGGCTCAAGGAATGGTCTACCACAAGGGAGTTGTGCTTGCACCTCTCCTGTTCAAACATATATCCCAACGACCCAACTTTAAGGAGTGCAGGAACCTTCGTTTTATTTTGCAGGGACGATCTTGGCAAGAATTAGCGCAAAGATTGCGACTTCACAGTTGTGTTGAAGAGGATGCTCTCCAAAGCTTTGGATGAACACACTCCTTATTATGAGGAGGGAAGAAAAACCACCTACGTGCAAATAAATCTAGACACACGGTTGTGTGTTGTGCTTTCCATCTACCGAACCGTTGGAGGCAACAGAGACCCAGCTTAAAGTTAACTGGTCTGGAACTCCACTGGAGCACTGTGATAACCGTCTTACCTAGGAGTCCTGGACCGCAATCTCTCTTAATAAGGACACAACATGAGGAAGACGAAGCGTAAGTAGTTTCACGCCAATAACATCTTGAACAAAACTCACTGGCACAAGATTGGGGTGCTCGCCCACTTAACCCTAAAGATCGACGGCACTTGCCCTGTGCTACTCATGTGCAGAGTATGCCTGCCTGTATGGGAAAGATTCAACCCATGACAAGAAGCTTGATCCAGCGTTAAAGGCCTTCCTGCCGGCTTATCACAGGAGGCCTCCGTCCAACACCAACATGGAAAACTGTACATCCTAGCAGGAAGCTCCACCAGGAAATCGTCGTAGCGTAGAGAAGCATGCAAGAGCGTAGCTGCCAAGGATCCCGTGAAGAACACTCTGGCTGGAAGATAACTGCTGCAACCGCCTTAAATCCAGAGAAGAGTTTCTTAGTCAAAGTCCAACCTCTTGAAACACAGTTTCTAAGGGGGTAAAGAGAGTCGCCTTGTGGAAAGAAAGACTTGCCATCAACAAGTAACATCATCGGTATTGGAACCTGTGAGCATCTCACCTGGAGCTGACTCCTCATGGGCTGAATGGAGAATGCCTCAATAGATCAGCTTGAAGAACCAGAACTGGCCGATCTAATGGTTTCTTGCAGAAGTGGCGGCTATGAAGCAGACCAGGAAGGATACTACCGTGGTTGTGGAAACAGCACCACAGACAATGGAGCACCTATTGGTCTGCCCACTGATGGACACAATGCACAAACAAAGGACCTTGCGGAATTCAGTGAAGCAGCAGACGTTGTACCCATCTTGGCAGGATCATATTTTGAGAACCACATAAAAAGTGTTGGACACGATAATGAAGGAAGAAGAAAAGAAGAAAAAGCTGATTGTTAGGTATTTAGGGATTGGATGACCCCATGTCCGGTTTTAATTGTAGATGAAAATTGTGAGTGAGAATCAGCATAAATGATATTTTGAGTCATTTTGAGCTAGGGCCCTTAGTTCACAAAAACAGTTTGTTTTTGAGTCAAGTTAAAATGCGGAAATATCAATTTTCCCATCTATTTCATATTATGACGCATGTAGTGAATTAAATATTGCGAATGTGGTAATCAATTGATGCAATAGAAATGAGTTAAACTCTAAGCTATCGCGTGGGGTACCTTTATAGGAATTAGATGCCAGTAAGGAAAATCGGGCAGGGGGAGGCGTTCAGGAAATTGCGAGCGTACGTGTCTACGTGTGTGCGGAATTGCGGTAGTGCCCTGTTTGTTTGTGTGTAAATGAATGTGAGATTGAATAATTTATGTTCTATATTTTGGTTACTAATAGTCATTCTTTGTTTTAATAGCTTTAATAATAGTACTTTCACATATTTGAAAAA
Source organism: Ophioderma brevispina (assembly GCA_023653785.1). Classification (NCBI taxonomy): domain Eukaryota; kingdom Metazoa; phylum Echinodermata; class Ophiuroidea; order Amphilepidida; family Ophiodermatidae; genus Ophioderma; species Ophioderma brevispina. The sequence continues at coordinate 14,127 of JAMKCH010030228.1, forward strand.
GAAATGTATGTACTTCTATCTTAATATTTAAAGCCACTTCACATTCAAACGATTTCTGTTTTTTTAAACCTGAAATCATTAATACTGATAATAAAAAATATGTAATTTGCTCCAGGTTGATTCATAATGTTATTTAAATCATCTTTACTGTAAATTGTACACGAGTAATTTTTTCACTGTACGGCATTCATTTCCATGTACAAAACGATGGGGGAATTACCATGGTCCGGAAAAAAAAAAAGGGTAACCACAACAAAATGCTCAAAAAGTATCCAGGCACCCTTTATTGGTGTGAGAGAGGAGGAAATTAATTTGGTCTATTCTTAAAGGCACTATCAGTGATTTGCTCAAATCAGAAGAAAATCGAAGAAAAAAAAATCATCAACAACTGATGTTCCATGTCTGTGACAAGTCGGTGTCCTAACATACCATGCAAGTGATAAGACCGAAAGCAAGTAATAAGGGCCCAAACAACATTTGATATTTATTCATTACTTCCGCACGGAGCAGGAACACTAATAAACAGTAATTAAATGGAGATTCGTGTGTATCTTTGACTCCTTGATTTCATTTTCTGTCAATTTTTCAATGGGAAAAGATAATTTTTGAGAAGTACAGACTTAATCTTTCACTTTTAAGCTATTCCTGCGACTTTCAAATATTTTGACTCTTTCGGGTGGATCACTGATGTGGCTTTAACTCATAAAAGCCATTGGTTTAAACTGTATAGTGCAAACATGCATTGTGAGGAAAGCGGCAAAAAAAGGCAGCAAAAATGGGCTACTTTTCAGTCCAAAATTGGCACCCCTAATTATAAACCGATAAAATTTTTTATTTTTTCTTTCCATAATAGTAATGTCTTCTTTAGAGCAATATATATTGCCTGTGCAGAGTTTTGCCGCCGGAATTATTCCAATGGGAAAGCTATTTTCTGGATTGGATTTGTAGGTAGGGACTCCAGGGAGGCCCCCCCCCCTCCTCCACTATATGTGTGTATTAAAAATACTTATCCATTTGAGTGGTTTAAGAATGTAAACTATAGAAGTATAAAAGTACTTTGCTTTGTCGTCCATTTTATCTTTTACGGTAAATTTTACAGTATTATCGCGCAGCAATTCATTTACCAACTAAATAGTCTCCTACAGAAAAAGTATAATTTAAACGATGGTCTAAAGTATAGGGCAGGTAGGTGTGCTAGGTTGGATGTGTGGTCATCAGTGGCTTTTTTATCCCTGCATATTCCAAGCTCTTTAATAACTCACCAAATACACCCCAACATTTCAAAGAGTTTTTAATTAAAATTAACTTTAGAGTATACTGGAATATTTACTATTTTTGTTGGAGAATGCCGGTAAAGTATTGTAAAATTACAATTATCTTTAATGCAGTTTATACTGTGTCCCGAGACCCCGGTGGAAGTACAATTCAGTTCACATAAGGTCTCCTTTTGGTAACATTTGCCTCAAAAGCTCAATTTAGCAAATTTTCGGCTCCAATCCCAGCAAATTTCATAAATTTTCAGTTCATAAAGACCCTACTTGGATCACAAAAATTAAGTTCCCAGGGCCCACCCAAGTTCGGAAATCGGCCGAACATCCCTACCTGAAAAAAAAACAAGTGGAGCCATCTACCGGCGCAAGCGATATGCAGTTAACGTTCATTCACAAAGCCCCCCCCTCCATCGCCCAAGACGCCCGAATAAGGTTCAGGAAGGAACCAAACAAACCCCAAACCCCTCCGGAATAGCGGAAAGAACGCAGCCGAGAAATTCTAGTTCATTGGTCAAGAAAATGTGCACTACTAGAAGTGAGACCACACGTAGAACTGATTTTGATATTTTTAGACAATTTATTTTAGCACCCCCGTCACCCACGTACACTCCTATCTCTCTTAAACTAATCCCCCCCAACTATCGCTGACCCCATCCTCCCCCCCTACCCCCTCATTCGGCCTTCCCCCCCCAAAATAATGTATTGTAGGGGGTGCATCACCTTTGTAATTGCTATGAGATCTGCCCGCTAGCCTAATTGAGGCAGCCTTCCGCCAAGGCACTTTACGTTCGAGCTCACGTGTGAGTGATTCGTCATAACAACAGCGCCATGTTGGAGGACGTGCTGTGTGTAAGACACACCGTCACCCATTTGCTTTCCAGTTGATGTCATATAATGTTTTGCTAGATTCAGCCACGTGGGGAGTATGTTATTTTGTAATCATTAATTCAAATTTTATAACAACGTACTAATTTACCAATTCAATTAAAATATTTAGGTAAATTCTTATAAAGACTGTTGTTCAATTCTTCTCATATTTAAAATTATTTTAACGAACCGCCTCACTAAATAATACCACAGACAGATCAGTTGATAGAACGGTCGAGTGCCAAGTTTTGGTATAAAAAACCAATCTCTGCAGTGTTTATGAATTTGGTAAGATGAATGTTTGGATGAAGTGTCTATTAGTACTTAATTGAAAAAAAAGATCGAAATTTCCCAGAAATATATGAATGTATCTTGAAATTCTCCTTTGACTTTGCTGTAGCACTTTTACTGAGAAAATTGTTAAACAAATCTGGTTTTTATAGTGTCCTTCTAATATTATACTCATGTAAGTCTTAACAACAATTGTATATCTTTAACAGTGGGTGGAGAAAACCAGACCAAGAAAGTAAATCTTCTCAACAACTTCATCCATCCATCGGTAAGTAGTGGATACCTTCTCAACCAATATAAACGGAGGTGTATAATTATCTTCAAGTTTTACACATTTCCATACTTTGATTACCACCAATAGGCGGGAATTATTTGGTTGTTAATTGTTCCGCGCGGAAAAGTAAACCAAATGTACTCGAGCGTTTGCACAGAATCGCACCCGCCACGCATAATATATACACATTGCGTCTCGTGCATTGCCTAGCTTGCGCATAATTATTTTATATCAGTTCGCACTGTTTTGATGTCGGCTATTTGGTGGTAATCAAAAGTATAGGCTGCCCAAAGTGAAGGCCATTTATTTATGCGTGTGGACTGGATATTTCCATTATGGTTCTTAAGAAAGTGGAGAATTTAATGCCCAACAAGTTTTATTAAGTAACTTATTGGTTATATGAAATTTTAACGACTTAATTGGTATTTGTCTATTGTCTATGTTTTATCATGACTTTAAAATATGTCAGCAGATCAGTGGAAAACTGTCAAAAAATTTTACATATAAACTTTTTAGATTTGGAGTGTTGATAAGGTCCAGAGGTAAAATCTCCAACATTACCATTTTTGTGGGCCGCCAGCTATTAGCTGAAGGACCACTTAGCAAATCGTTGTGCGTGTGTATGTGTGTGGATTTGTTGTCACTAAAATGTTAAGTTTTTAAAAAAATTGTGTAAGGTTTTTTTTAACTTGACCTCAATTGAAAGGTTGAAGGTCAATTGGAACCAATCTTGTGTAATAGGTGCACCATGGATCTCTCATATGTAATGAGTTCAAAGAGGTCAAGTGCCAAGGTCAAAGGTCATGTGAGGTCAAGTTCGAAAAAAATAGGCTAAAAATGTAAAAGTGAACTCTGGCAATGAAAAGTTGAAGTTCAATTGGAACAAACTTGTGATTCATAGGTGCCTATGGATCCATTATATGATGATGAGGTCAAAGGTAATATGCCAAGGTCAAGGTCATGGAGTAGCCATGGAGTAGCTTATATTTAAATATAGCAACGGGAAGCCGAGAACCGCAAAATTCTAGGGGTTGTGATTGCATGGTAGGTATTGATTTGTGCGATTTCTCCTTCTTTACCTAGCATGAGGCGTAGTATGGATAGGTCTTATTTGTCGCGATTCTTCTTTAGCTTCTTCGTATCACACCCCCCCCCACTTTCAAAATGCTACTAGTGACCAAACAATTTGGCCGATTTTACCAGATTGCTCAGGATGACCTGCCCCCTGACTGGTGCATTGGTGTACAGTTGTGGTCAGGTGGTCAACTAGTGGTCAGTATGATGTCTTTGGACCAAAATCTTAAGAAATCATCCTATCACAAACAAAATGGATATCGTGCCATTCATGCACATGCAACACTTGACCAGTTGCCTATGGGGTGTACACAGTGGTAAGCAAGTGGTTCATTGGGCCAAAATCTTATGAAAATCTAAAAATTTATAAAATTCTTCTCCTGCAAATTACATACTTGAGGAAGTTTGTCATACTGTCTCCCACAAATAGATAGACAGTGTGGAAACATCTCATAAATGTTACACTAACAAGCTGATTGTGGTTTACACCAGCACAGGATAAAACAAGCTCATAATATTTGTGTTGAGGTCAAACTTTACAGGGCATTGTGCATGGTATTACGCTTAAATTCTGACTATTACACGGAAAGGCTTTTGTTTTATCTCAAAGTCGGAATTTTGATACGCCTATAGAATTACAGAATCAGATAAACGTTACCTTGCCCTGTCTTTAATACACGGATTTCAAGCCAACCACTGCAGGTTATGTTAGCACATCTTGCCAGTAACAAAATACCAAAAACAAATTTTGATAATGTTTTCAAGGGTCGGATCAGCAAATCATTGCATTATCCCTTTAATATGCTAATCTATGATCAGTGCCATATAGGGTGTACAAAGGATTAGGAACAAGGGGTATTTTGGCTTATGCATATGCCCAATATTCTTTCTATGCCAAAAGGCGTGCTGATTCGGGGACAATCAAATATTTATTTGAGTCACTAATTAAAGCATGAGGCAAAATAGTAATCCGGGAAAGAAAAAGGGCTACACAGCCCGAAACAATGATGTGGATTTCTTCCCTGTGCAAAAATAAAGATATACATGCATACACAAATATTATAGCAAAAATACAATTTCAGATGAATAAGCAAGTGGTTAAACATCAGTTAATAAGAAAAATGCTGCTTTCATAATGACTTGAATTGATATACAAGATTCAGCCCAAAAAAAAAAAAAAAATAAACCCCCATTACGGATATCAACAGGAAGACTTTCCCATAGTCCTAGGAAATGCAAGAAATACATAATTGAGGAAAGAATTAGTCCGTGCACGCCAGTCCAGAAATCTATTTCTATTCACAACCCTTCTCTAACGAAAGAAATCCATGAAAGAGGTTGGACCCATGCCATTGGAAGAAGTCGGAAGCAAATTGCAGCCTTGAAACTTAAACAAGTCTTCAACTTTCATAGGCCAGATTCAGACAACCTATCAAGATACGTAACATGTTGACCATGATTAGACCAAGACCTTTCCTGTACATTAGACACGAGTTTTTTTCCTTTAAAAATTTCTCAGCTTTTGAATAAAGGAAATATTATGGGCCCAAACAACATCACAGTAAACCAGATGAGAAGGCCATGAGCTTTGGATAGTGCAATAAAATCGAGAAGTGCAATTCTTAGTAAGTACATCTGGACATCTACCATCCTCACCTATTGTCCAGTGCATATCGGTTGTGGTCAGTGTCCTCTTGTGGTCCATTTGGGGCCATGCAATACACACACCATATCCGTTCTCCTGATAAATGAAAGGTGACTGATTTACAGCATTCGGTGGCACATGCAGTTGTATACCCCATAATGGTCAAGTGCATATGGGGTTACAACTAAGTGTCATTCTGTCGGCTAGGTTCACTAAAGTTTTTCATGCTCATCGAGCACATTTGCCTCTTTTTTTAATTTTATTACTGATTAAGATACAATTTCAATGTCTGACTACATGTGTATTTCTCATCTTTACACACTAGACGAGCACAAGAATAGTGGAGGAGTACTTCAAGGACTTGCTCTGGTGAACCAAGGAATTCTGGCAGATAAGGAACACCGGGATAAGGCGATTGTCCCTCGGACCAATGAAATATCCTTTTAATTCTACAAGACTGGATCTTGACCTCCATAAACTTGACCCCAAAAACCCCTTCCTGAATTCCTAGCTTCTCTTGCCATCTACTAGCCGTTAGACACATACTCACCGGCCAGGAATCTGTTTTTACTACTGCCCCAAAAAAACATAGATGCATAGTGTACACTCTCACCCTGTCTGCAACCGTCAGTGGTAGCTGCATTGTCCACTTCGGCATGTAATGCCATGGCAATTCTCCACCTTGTTTATTTAGTTGTTTTTTGTTGTCCGATGCATCATAAAAGACCTTATGTCGGCATGATTCTTGTGTGGTGTCAAACATTTAGAATAACCATTTGGTTGACACTTTTTCAACTTATTGTAACTTTTGTTGCAGTGATGGATCAAGTTCATAGTTGGTATGTTAGACATTTGAAGACAAGGGACTTATGTGGGGTAACAGATGAGGACGTCAAAGGTCATTCAGGGATCATTAGGATCATTTTACAATCTGCATATAACAAGAAGGAGGCACATGATGGGTGCACATGCTGTGGTTAAACTGTTTCATACATAGCAACCAAAACCAATTACATGCTGCAAATGTGATTGGTTACAGTGCTGAATCAAACATCATGGTATGAAATGAGTAATTGGTACTTTTTACGTGGCCAGATTTGTTGCTCACGTGTAACCTTACCGCAACACTCCAATTCTAACCACACATGTACATTACACATTGAGCCGTTTTGCCGATGCCCGTAGCTAATGAAAAGGACCATCCGAGTACAACACATGATTAATATCACAGTACATGTCTACGCTACATTGTCCACCTTTTGGCTACGTAGTTACCCATGAGGTGGAGGGGAAGGTAGACTCAATGTGGACAGTAACGCAGTAGACTGCAGTTACAATGTCACATGTCCAGGTAGTATTAGACATGAGGACCCTATATGTAGCTACACATGAAGAACCAGGCTGTTGGTAGATTGGTGATTTCCAGGGTTTTAATCATGATCACATTTGGATATTCACTCTTCAGGTATCAATTTTACAGTTGTGGACCGCTTTTCCTTTAGGTATAAGTAATGAAGACATAGGCAAAACACTCAAATTTACAGAAACTCTTACTGTTAGACCAAAGCAAATTGATTTTGTTTTATGTAGGTAATTCCTCAAGTAATTTTTTAATACTTTTAAAAGTCAACCCCCCCAAAAAAAAATTTCTCCAAACAGTGAGTTTAATCAGTCGCTAACCATGTCTTATTACTCCAGCAGGTTTGCAGCTATTGAAAACTTTTGGGGAAAATTTTTTAGTTTTTTCAATTTAAAAAGCCCCCCCAAAAACAATCTTGCAAAAACTAGTTAATCACTAGGGTACAACTGTCCAAATCCCATGGAATGTGTACAAGATAGTTGTTTACATCTGCTCTAAATCTATGCCAGAAGGTCATTCGATGTACAACGAAAAACCTCTGGGATACCAGACTTGATCACTGATAGGGCAATAACTGGTTTCACTAAGCGAATTAGTCCCTTGACCTTGAAAATGACATTCAAATAGTCATATATCAATTCAGATTTACTTTAGAAAATCTATGTGCTGTGCCAAGTGACCATTACTTGACCCCTGGTACTTACAACTGGGTTAACCACAAGCATGCGTGTAATGATGGAGTTCTGAAATCATCCTCTGGGGAAAGGTGCGAGGGAGGTCTTAATAGTCAATTCTATGATTGACATTGGTAATCGTATTATAATATTTTTAGCTTGCCATCACAAAAGGATCAAGGTCTAAGGGGACCGAGCCCATGTACATTTTTCACCTTTGCCATTATGTTCTTAACAGCTTGTTTCACAGCTGCGTGAAATACTAGAGGAAGAACTGTCCAAGCAAGACAAAGGAAAACACCAGAAAGCGATGGGAACGTGATGCAAGAATTGGGTGAGTCAGAATTGAACAGAGTAAGTGGATTGAATTATGTAGAAGCAGTGTTTTTAAGAGGAATGATGAAGAAAACTTCTTTAAAGTCAACTTTTACGCGGATGGTTAAGACGTTCTTTAATCAAATACTAATTGCCAGAATTTGTCATTTCCTGCCCTGTACAAAAGTATAAGACCCATTTTAATTTTCCAGGCATTTCCAAGAAGTTTCAGGTTTTTTGTTCACTTACATCCCTGCTTTTAGCTATACTTTCAATTCGATTAAGTCCCACCTGCAAAGTCACAATTTTAAATCCTTTTGTAAACGGCCATATAGCAAAATTAGGTGGTCATTCCAAATGGTACATGTTGAGGTCTCAATGATGTTATGCAGGGAATTTGATTCAGGTTATGTAATAATGAATGTGGCATTGAGATTTTAGGAATTCTGAATGGATTACCGAGCCTTACATGTTGAATAGTATCAGTTGACATTTAGTCCCACTTTTTGTGGATAGCTGGCATAGCTGGCAGGACCACTTAGAAAATAGGTGTGCGTGTGTATGTGTGTGTCTACTAAAAGTTTTTTAAATGACCCATTGAAAAGTTGAAGTTCAATTCAACCAGCTTTGTAGTCCATAGAGTTGCACCATGGGATACCTCATATTGTTGAGGTCAAAGGTTCACATGCCAAGTCAAAGGTCATTTGAGTCAAGTTGAAAAATGGGCTAAAATATTATAATTGACCTACGATTGAAAAGTTGTGAAGTTCAAAATTGGGTAGAAATTCATATAGAAGTCACATGGATGCATAGGGCCAGTCATTCCATCAAGCACTACTGCACAACGTCATACAGTGTATGTCGGAATACAATTGTAAATTAACCTCATGCATCCTGGGGGACTTATATATATGAAATGTCTACCCAAACTGAGTCATAGGTGCAATATGGGATCCTCATTGTTTGATGAGGTCAAAAGGTACATGCCAAGGTCAAATTCATGTGAGTGTCAAGTTGTAAGATAAGTTAAAAACCACAAATCGAATATGGTGACATTTTGTGAGGTACACTATATAATATGCTAAAAATTTTAACATTGCAATAGCTACATGTACCTGCTTTATTGGTGGCAACATGGGCCATGCCATCGAATATGTGAGAATGTTAAACCAAGCTTCAGTGTGATGATCCCCTTTAATGTCAAAAATATAGGTAGTGTTTTAAAGGGTACTATCATCATGAATCAACCGGAAACCCCCCACCACTCACCCAAACAATATGAGACTTGGTATTCCATGTTGATACCGTTGTTTTTCTCATCAGAAAAGTATTTTGACTGCTTTCTTGTCCATTATTAAATCTAGGACTAAAATAGGGGTTGTTTACAGTCATAAAAATTATTATACATGTAATTACCTCTCACCTTAGAGGTGCGGAACCAGATCTCAAAATTGAGATTTCATATCAGAGGGAAAGTTCATATTTTTCTCTTTACACCAGTGAAATTTAAGGCTCGGGACATGTTTACTTTTGATCTTATCAACAAAAACATCTCCAAATGTAGTCGACCAATAAATAATACACACACACTAGACTATGGATTAATTATTTAGTGCACATTTTTGCTTCGATCTAAATGGCTGGACCGTTTTTTGTAACTCAAAAATTGTTGGGATAAAAATATTTTTGGTGATATGCTTCCATGTGGGAGAGAGGACATAAAAAAAAAATTGGAACTCATGATCGAGTCACCCACCTTTAAAAAGAGAATGATTATGATATTAAGGTTAGTTTGAAGATGACATTCCTATTATGAAGGGAGAGCGTGGCCCACTGTTAGGATATTCGCCTTTGGGCTGAAGGGTCCCCAGTTCAAACCCTGGTGGCGTCAATTGCTTGGGATTTTAATTGGGTACAAATTCTCAATTAATTTTATCTATCAGAATCACTCAAAGCAGCGTATACCTCAAAATCTTTATTTTCATGCAACAATTCAGGGTTCGCCAGCTTTCCGTCCACAGGTGGAAAAAACATGTTTTTTTCCAAACAGTTTTTCCACTTGGGAAGAAGAAAGAAGAAGAAAAGAAGAAACAGGTTTCTTTCCAGTTTCTTCCACCGAAAGCGGAAGAAACTAAAAAGTCATTCAAAAATTTCTTTTTAAAGAAAAATATATAAGAACTGAAACTTTTGGTTTTGTTATATTATAGAGTGAATGAATTATAGTGAAATAACCCTTCAGGAACCCCCCTACTACCATATGGCAATTGCTTAATTGCACTCACATTGACTCACAAGGCCTAAATATAACAAAATACTGGAAGAAACCGATTTATGCAGCTCTTTTCACACCAGCAAGGCAAGGCCCAAGCAAGACTCTTGTAAATACTTGAACATCTTCAATTTCTTTAAACAAAATGTTATCTGTGTCCCCTAACCCCAGGTTCTCCCCACTAAGCACTAAAAAGTGAGATATGTATTACCACAGCATTTAAAAAACAAAATGTATGCTACTTTTACAATTTGTGTTTTAATATTAGCCATAATATGTTTTTAAAGCTTTTTCATTGTTTTGCATCTAACAATTAACAACTGTGAATAGTTAAAATGTTGCCCATGGAAAGATTTGGAAAATGGTACATTTGTCAGCTGTATATTTTATTCAGATCAAAACAAAATTGTGAACAAATTTACTATATACTTGCAAGGTGTACTAACATGCTATAAACATGGAAATTACTATTTTGGAAAAAAAAAAATACTAGTAGATTGTCTTAAAGTAACTAAAGTGGCCTTGATGATTTTAAGTGCAAGTAGAAGGAATAATGGTGTAATTAGTTTGTTGTTCATGATTCAGTTCGTTATTTCTTCCAGTTCTTCTTCTCTTCCAATTGTTCTTTCTTTCTTTTCTTCTTTCCGGAAGAAGTACACCTTTTTTCCAGTTTTCTTTTCTTCCATTCTTCGGAAGTATAGGGTGTGCTTCTTCTTCCGGAAGTTTCCGAACCCATATACAGAGTTAAAGGGAACAAAACAATACAACAAAGCAGAAGATGAAAGAAGGCCAGACATGTGACAATCCCAAAAGCAGAAAAAATCAAAGTTAACATACACAGATCAGAGTTATCATACCTATAACGAATCACACATGCCTCACACATATCATCCATGGTCCAAAAGATTTACCCTAAAAGATACCTAATTTCTGGCTTCTCTCCATTTTCCCTCAAGGGCCCGCATTAATTGTAAAACATCTAGTAACAGAAATCATGTTCCAGTACTTGCTACCCCTCGTCTTTGGGGGAAATTGACGTTAATGTCAGCACAGGTGTCACCATTTACTAAGAGTCCATTCTGTGCATCCTAAAAACGGGTAGAGTCTTCGTGCCACTTAGATCCCAAGAATGCCGATATTATTTGACCCACTGCTGTTACCCGATATCAGTTTAGTTGGTGGTAACTATTTTTGCTGTCACAATACTACTTTAAAGGGTTATCAATAGGCGTCTCTTGCCTGCAAGGTTTAACTTACTGTGTAGTATGTGGACCCTGAGCAAAATATTTTAGAGTAAAAAAGAAAGATTTATGTCATTCTTGTCTTGACCCTAGCTTGCTCAAAGAAATCACAATTTGTATGTGTATAGTATTAATGTATGTGTAAATGTCTAGTCATTTTGGTTTAAAGTTTTTGTAATTTGTTTATCTCCTGCCCAAATGCTTAGGGTCAATTAATTGCCTGCAACCAACTTGATTAGAAGCACCCCTGGCCCAAGGTTATATGTGGTGTACCCCAAATGGGTTGAGAGGTCCAGGTGTGCTGATTAGGGGGCATATCACTTAGTTTTTGCGCTACACTCAACAAACATGATCAGTACAACTGACCCAAGCCCATATGAAGGTGTTCACACAGATTGGGGTCAATTAAAGGTTATATGGGTGGATTAACGGGCATTCTTCATGGGGTCACATTCTGAAGTTGTACATGTGCAATGGTAAGGCATTCTCTGATCGCGATGAGAGGTAATGTACATGTGATTCGATAACCACCTTGACAATTTATTGTCCATTTTATTCACTAAAAAATTTTCAATAAACCCCATAATTGTTTTTAATTGAAATTTTTTTCATTTGAAGTGCTTTATATTTTGTGGCTCTGGCACATAGTGGACAACTTGAACATTATTACTTGGCCACTGGTGATTAAACCCCCCTGAATTGCTTCGGTAAAGTGGCCCTCGACTGGAAGTTATTGCAACAACCCCCCCTACTTATTTCATTGCACAGTGGAACTTCATTAATACAAAAGTTGCGGTCATGTGGTTTTAGTTATGAGTTAATAGGAATTGGTGTTACCAGTTCATTTAACATGTAAAAGTAATGCTTGAGAATTAAAAAAAAAAAAACTTTGCGTTATCTGAATTTTTGTGTTTGTTTCCACTCGAGTGTGAACCCCTCTATTTTAAAATTTTAGTGCCAAATTTTAGCGTTTTCTTTGATTGTCACAGCGTGTATTTTGGCATTTTTTTACATCCTTTTTTTCCCTCTTTTCCTCTTTTTGTCCTTGCTCATCACACCCTGTCCATCCACGTGCACTTTCCCGGCACTTGTATTTTTATCTTGGTGTCGACGTAAAGCCACTTAACAACTGCATAGATCACAAGAACTTTCAAACCATTCTATTGCATTTTACCTTGTTTTTAGCCAAATTATGCAGAGAAATTGATGAATATGACAAGGCCCCTAGCACAAGCAGTATTGATGAGAACCAACCACCAACTAAAAAGAGAGTAAGAGTGAGGTTAGCAATTAGAGTTATCTGGACCCTAGGCTTAATGCTTCTTCTTCTTATCGTTCCTAACAACTGTGGTTCCCAATAGGACCCACCAGAGATGGGCACACGCCGGCTGCTTCACAGAAGTCCCGCAAGGGTCCTTGTTTTTGCTGTTGCTTCGCACGTAGTTCCGACCAGAGGTTCCAGTGTCTGTGGTGCAGTTCCACAACAACAGGCAGTGTCCTGATCTGCCTTCAGATAGCCCCACTTCTGCAAAGGAAACCGTAGATCGTCCAGTGGTTCTGGTTCTCAATCTATGGAGGCATCGCCCTTCAGCCCATGAGGAGTCAGCTTTCAGGTGGGAGATGCTCACCCGGTTCAATACGATAGAATTGTTAATTTCGGTTGATGACAATCTTTCTTTCCACAAGGCGACTCTCTTTAACCTCCTTAGAGACTGTTCAAGAGTTTTGTCACTTTGCTTAATAAACTCACTCTGGATTTAAAGCTTGGCACAGGTAATCTGTCCCGACATAGTGTGCTTCACATGGATACTTGGCAGCTACTCTCTTGCATGCTCGCTAACGGCTCGACGATGTCTGGTGGAGCAATTCCTGCTAGGATGTAAACATTTTGCCCGTTGGTGTGAAACGGAGGCTATGCTGCCATGGATGACTCATACCACACACATTTTTGGGAAAATGAAATGGTTGTTTGGGAAAGTCATGGAGGAGATGAGTGAAAGTTGAACAAGGCCAGAATTGTACATCACTTATTACAGGAAAATTCTCATACCAACATGAAACAACTCAAAACAAACCATGTAGGACAAGGGACTGGAAATAAGAACATCCTAAATACTGACTACCACACAGACCAGACCTGCCCCGTGAAAAAATTTGCAATTTGAAGACATACTCATCTAGCTAAGCTGTATAAAGATATAGCTACATCAGAACACCATATAAAAGCGCTAGCTTCTAACAAGGCTTAAGACCACAAAATAACCCACATTGTAATTTCTTGGTAACCTAGTGATAGTTAAAGAAACCATCTTCAAGCTTTATGGTAATTTGCAGTATTGGTAAGTCCATGTCCTGCATTTGTAGATATTTATGTCTAGTACTAAAGGGCGATAGTTGACATGCAAGTGGGAGCATGTGGCACAGTGGTTAAAGACTTGGACTAAAATCCAGGTCATGTTCAAACATTACCGTACCGTGTTTGGGGGGACCCTTGAGCCAGGCACTTAATCTACACATTGCATCCTCTCAACCAGGAGTTCGAAATGGGTACTGTTTTATTGCTAGGAAGGTAAAACAGACTCGCTGTGAGTTAGGTAGTTTGGTAAAACCCACCAGCGCAGCAATACAGGGGACTCCGTCCATAAGATAAGGAAAAAAGATCGGACACTTCAGCCGTTGATCACTAAACCTCCGCCATTCTAATACCTTACCGTACCTAGGAACCACTAAGACACTATCAGTGACCCACCCTAAAGATGAAAATTTTAAAATTACAGAAGAAGTGGCGTGACTTACGAACACTCGATAAAATTTTCCAGATTCCACATTATGGTATTTACAAACCGTGGCTTGATAAGAATCTGAAATCAAAAAAAATGGGGGTCCCCGACTTTCTTTTGAGCTATACCAAAACAAAAAGGAATGTTGTAACTTTTTAAACCACGCAAGTCTATGGGAAAAGTCCAAATTTGACGTTTGGAATCGCCTATAAAATAAAACTTTTCTCGCTAAATTTGTAATTCTAATATGTTAGGTCCTAATGTCGTTCTTCAAAATTTTGAAATAAAAAATGGGGTCACCGACTTACTTTTTCCATTCAATGCCTAAAGACAAACTGCAATTTTCGTCTTTTTATTTAAAATTTGGGAGCGCCTCGGTGCATGGGCCGCAACAAAGTTCGCGGCACATTTGGTACGTAGCAAAGCTATGAACGCATGCGCATAACGATTTTGCGCCTCAAAGCGGGTGTAAGAGGACTCGCGATTGACGCGATTTGTTTTTTTCTTTGTATTAATCCTCGCGAGAAAACACAAAACAAAAGCCACCTCAAATTCCAAGTCTTTCTTTGCCGCCGACATGGTTGCTAATGTGAATGCCAAAGCTCAAACAGCTGCGCGAAACAGATCACAAGAGCGTCCAAACCCCTTATTTATTTATTTATTTATTTACGTTTTCTTTATAAATACAACAGAGTGCCACCTCACCAGTATTTAAGTACTGTCTCTCCCGGAGGGCCCTGTTAATTATAACACTTTTGTTATACAAGTATACAAGTTTTAATGTGGCAGCAACAAATCAACTGAAATACAATTACTTAAACACTTCCCCATTAAAAAGAGATCGATGGAACATAAAGGAATTTACCTAATTGTTTCATAATATTTGTTGAAACGGTACTGAACTAACTGTTACTAGGATATTAATTCTAATATCAGATGGGAAACTATTCCAAGTTGAAAACAGCACGTAATGAAAAGTCCGTAATCCTAGAATTTGAGTTTATACTTAGAGTTAAGGAGCCACTTTCCTGTATCTATTGTTATATGAATGCCTGAGAAGACGTTACATAAAATTAGATGCAAGGTAAGTAGGTGCAAGATTTGATTCACTTTGAAAATACCAAGCAAAATCCCATCGGTTAGTGAAAGAGTCTGGACCATCAAGCTCCTTCTCACATGTCATCAATTGGTGTAATTATACACTTAATATGATCCTGCAAGCTTATTGTGCTGGATTTGCAGAGATGCCTAAATTGTTTTTATAACCTTTTCAAAAAGTTACGTTCCTCCCCTTAACGAAACCATTTTAACCTGGTTTTAAATAACTTACATAATTAATTTATCTTATTGTGATTACTATTATTCAATTCCATGGAATGCAATTACCAATTTATTTAATTTATTCTCTCCTTGATTGTCGATAGTCCTTCTGAACACGCTCTACCCAGTTTCCGTCACCGATGACGTGAGATAGTCCTTATTATTGTCTATACGCCTTTTGCCCTCACGCTGGACTCGTTCTGTGAGTTGTTCTTTGTTGTGTAATGGGGGGTCTCATAAACCCTTTCTTTCAATGCAGCCCACAACTTTCTCCTTATTGGTTTTACCTCCCTTTCCCGCCACTTCCCTACCATCTCTCATCGTTTCCCAGTTTTCATTGTTTTTTCTTGGGCCGCCATCCTTTAAATCCCTGAGGTTGCAGACCTTTAAATTCATCAAAATGTAAAAAATCTGCTCACAAAAACTACAATCAAAATACGAACGAAGATTTTAAAAGCTTTCACGCTGTACGGTATTGACAGCTTGTCCACCCCAAGCATTATTTAAAGGAAATATTCCATGAATTCTGAATATTTTAAAATTTGGTAATGGATGGAAAGCTTAAGTACGTAGATTACATATAATCAAAATAAGTTGAAAAATTGCCCACATTTGTTGAGTATTTTGCCCTTTTAATTTTCCGCCCAATAGCTTACTCGGAAACGGTTCCGACAAATCCACATCGCAGGCAAATGGTGACGTCAAGTGATGACCATCCATAATTAACGTCGTTGTGACCATCATATCGCAGTGTTGCCCCACTTAATATCATAAAACACAACGAAAGAAACAAATATGTCATTCTGTAACTTATTGTTTCTAATTTAATTATTGCTTTCAAATTAATCCATCAATATTACAGTGTCAGCAATAACAATTCAGTGCAACACAATGTTGTTTTGGTCAATCACTTTGACGTACGAGAGAGCACAATTGAGCGCTTTTGAATCATGAAGCCGTGGCGAAAAATTCCGCCCGTTGTTTCTCTTCGTATTCAAAAAAGCAAAAAATTAAAATGCCATTTCCTCTATTTTGTTAATTTTAAAATTGTAATTAGTTTTTCGGGAATTGTGATGTATGTACATATATTTATGAATGTAAGTCAAACTGAGCTTGACAAAAATCTTGCATATTCCTTTATAGAGTGGTACTTCCCGCATTGATGGTATGCTCAAGGGAATTGGGCATTAGTCGTGCGGAACGAACTTTTTTGAACACTGTATAGAACTGTTTTGGTCCAACACGCTACAATATCAAAATGAGCAACACCATCATTACTAATCCATGACAAGAAGCTTTGAGGGACAAACAAACATTTAACAAACCACGTCTAATAAGACCAATTTTCTTACTGAAACCTTTGAATAATGGTATTGATATGTGGGGTCCATGAAAGTTGAGGATCTAAATTAACACAAGGTATTTGAAATCTTTCACATGCCAAGAACATTACCGCCATATTTAACAACTAAGATTACTTAAATTTACTTACAATATGAGGTGAACAAAACCCAGATACTTGGTCCTTTTAATATTTAAAGTTAATTCATTTTCGGAGAACCATTAGAGCCTAACGGTTTAGGTTGTGTTATTAAGAATATTTTTCCAAAATATCTGGATCCCTAGATTTACATACAAACGTCTAGCCCTCTTCTATTCAAATTTATTCCATTGTATTCTTTTTGTTAATGTTCGTTGCCCCGACCTTTATTTTGATAATGTGGTCCAGTAAGCGACCACTATCAAAACCTTTTGTGTTTTGAAAGTGGTCAGTAGTAGCTGAAACATTATCAAGAATAAAGGTTCTGGGCAGCGAAACTTTGAACGAAAGAAATACAACATTCAGTCTAGAAAAAAACCACTTAGGAAACGGTTTTGTAGAAATGCATCGCCATTGCTTCGGGGCGGGCATTGGGTAGGGATTATTTAAATTATAACCCTTCTGGGGACACCTGCCATGATCATAACAATCTGTTTTTAATCAAAAAAGCAGATTAGAAATGAGACAACTTAAGTCCGTCAAGCTGAATGCCACAGCGATATGTGGTATATGTGTGTAACAAGCAGGACTGTATTTAAAAAAAAATAACTTCTGTAGTGTCGTATATAGAATGGTATTTTTTACGGGTCAAAGGTCCCAATTCAGAGACATGATACTTGTCAAATATCTGGGATATAAAAGTTAGAAGTTATGTTAGGGAAACCAACAATGGCGTGAAATCTACATATGCTAAATATCAAATTTGCAATTTAGAATCGATGTAACGAAGAAAAACACACAAAAAATTGGGTCCACGCTGGAATGGCCACGTATACTTATGTGATATGTCACGTGCGCAAAGCAGGACTTATTCACAAATATAAAAATCGTTAGTGTAAACGAATGACATGTTTACTGGTCAAAGGTGAATTCCACCAATAATGAGCGCGGATTTTGCAATATATGCCTAACTATATCAATTCATTACAAAAGAGATGTTAATATAAAAAGGGACACAGTTCAAGCTCTACGGACCTGACCTTTGCTTTCACGTCTTCCACAAAAACATCATGGTGTCTGGACTTGCTTAATTAAGTATGTTAATCATCAAAATCGTCTTCCAAATCAAAGGACCGAAAAGAACAAAAGTGTCACAACAAACCACTGACTGTTACACTCTTACTATTAGGAACGCTTATTGCATGCAGGGTGATTACAAAATACTGTAGCTTCTATTTCAAAACAAGTCGTTGAGGCATAACATTATAAAGCTCTTCCAGGCTGGTAATTGATTAGACTTATTTCAATTGAGTTTTGAAACTGAAATCCGATTATCCGTTTCTCAAAAGCTCAACTCATTATTTGTTACCCCATTGCGAATGATCCGTTCAATAAAGACTAGACTTTTACAACGACCATTTGCAACGACCATCAGTGAAGCAAAAGTGGGCTTTAAAGTGTTTTTATTTGTAAAAAAATGAATTTAAATCATAGCCTACGTATCATGGGAAAATGTATGGAAAACGGCAATATTTTAACATATTTTTACGGTGTTAGCTTTCTTTTTCGCTTTTTCAAACTTTAAAAAAAAAAAAAAAAAAAAAAAAAAAACAATTATCAGAAATAATGTGTATTGTTAGGAGTGGTTCGCCCGTTAGTCGCTTGCAAGTCGAGCCCCCGAAGGGGCGAGACTTGCAAGCGACTTAAAGGGCGGACCCACGCCTGAACAAGACACATTATTCTGATAATGTCCTACTTTTGATCTTTAATAATACATAAAAAAGAAATGTTTTTAATATTGTGAATTTTTTAATTTACTTTAAATTAAACAGAGCTTTGGGAGTGAATTTATGTAAATCAGGCAGAGTTTCAAGGGACTAAAATATCCCTTGTGGAACACCTATATCGATGTGTTTAAAGTCTGGTAGTACGGAATCAATACAAACACCTGTTCGATTTGACTGAAATTATATTGGAACCATTTAAGCTCATTATTTTGAATACCATAATCAATTTAGTTTTGATTAAAAAGTTCATGGTTCACGGTATCAAATGCCTTTTTTCAAATCTAAAAAGATAACTCCAATTGCAAAACCTTTATCAATGTTCTTGGTACCATCAATCTGACAAAGTCAAGTAAAGTCGGTAGCAGTGGAATTGATGGCTCGAAAACAGATTGGCACTAACTTAAAATATTCATTGTGTATTAGGAAAATTTATACAAGTGTATGAAACACATCTTTCAAGGAATCTTTGATTTACTACTGAAATGGGTCTAAAAGTGAATGGATAAAGGCTTGTATGTAGGACCCTTAATAAGGTATATTTTCCTTTGAAAATTGACAGAAAAGGAAGAAACACATTCTGTGTTCAAAGATATTGATTTTTCCATTTCAATTAACATGTTGTAGTAAGTGTCCGTGCCAGACCATAATGACTAAAATATTTGCATTTGTTCATTATTAGGTGGCATTTGGGCCTATCACTTGCAGGGTATGTTTATAGGAATTGCTTGTGACAAAAAAGAGCATTAAATCGGCTTTTGGTTTTTTTTTGATTTTCGGATTTTAGCAAAAATAATCACTGATAGTGCTTTAATTTTGACTAACAACTAATATTTCTTGGAAAAGAGTTGGAATGTCGCATCTTATGGTCTTCCATCTGGGTTTACATCAAGGAAATTTACAAAAAATATCGGTTTAGAAGATTCAGTGGGGACAAAATGTGCATGCAAGTTTTGTTTTTTAAAAAAAAAAAAAAAATGATCAATTGAGGTCAACACTCAACAGTGGACCAAGTAACAAGGATAATTTTTCTTTAATTATTCCCTTTTGTCAACTTTTTTTTACCCCTGCAGATACAAGAAGACTAGTATGAATCAAAGTGTGCACAGTGTTTGAAAAAATTTGTTACTGAATTGGACGAAACTTGGAAAGGGAAAACTTCTAGAACAAAGGGTGATGGTCAAATTGATTACTTCCATATAACCTTGTTGGAAGAACAAATTGGTTGACATATTCATAGAGGCACACCACAAAAGTTTTCTTATTCTTTTTGTATTTTTAAGAGGAATTCAGTTTTTACACCTGAAATGCTCTGGTGAATCAAAAGCACTATTTTAGTGAAAGAGGATTTTTTCACTCTACAAAATTGAGTAGGTGAGCTGCTTTGATGTTTTGCACTGCCAATTCAAAGATGAGCTATGGGTCCAATTATACAGAAATTACAGGCTCTCTGTGATTGAAACAAGAATTGTGTATCTCAAAGTAAATATTCAACTTAGATGCTGAGGGAAAGCCATCAATAGAGTAAAACCAGGGAACACCAAAGCCGTTTTTCCACATTTTATTGCTATTTAGATAACCATGGTGTGATGCGTATTGCTTAAAGGTGCTTTGTTCTGATTTATGTCTATTGTGTTCTTACTTGCTTGAGAACTTGGCACTTGCAAATACGACCCATCAAGTACCGTGGGGCACCAAACTTATGGTTTTGATGGCTAGAAAGCAGCCATAATGCATCTGCAAATAGACTATTCAATACGTGCAATATTACAGTAGTTTAAACCATTAAAACGGCGTTTCTTTGTCTAGAATCTTGGGAATGAAGTTAGTAGATTTGGGGGCCCAATATTTCAGGACGACAATGCAGAAAAATACAGCCTTCAAAATCAAAATCGATAATACTTCGGGTAAATCAGTGGGGGTCCCAAACGGACGATTGGGAACACGCACCTTTAAACACTTTTTCTCCCTTGGTCCCTAGGGGTGGGGAAACAATTTATTTTTATGTGCATTATCTTAAAAGTTTTTCTCCCAGTTGAGTCTATTATGAACTACCAAGTTGTTGAACAATTAATTTTGGTGGCTAACCCAGAGATGTGCCCAGAAATGTTAAGACTGGGAGGGGGCATAAATAAAACATGCCAAATTCAGCCAAAGTTTGGTATCATTTGACCACAAAAAATGGGGCTCGAAAAATCCTTCAAGCCCTTGGTGCCAACAAAAGTTGGCATCTGTTGCTAAAATATAAAACTCATACATCGGAATAGTTCAAAGTATCAACAAAAGTGAACTTGGTGATTTGAGGCGGATTTCTAATGGGTTTTTTCAGAAAGTAAAATCAGGAATGGATGAGATTAAAGGAACCGTAATAGAAAAACAATATTTGGCAAACTTAAATTTTAATTAAATTTGTTGAAATAAATCTTAGTATTACTTTTGAAGGCGAATTTACAATGAATTACGTACACAGTTCCATATTGTCTTGTTGTTCTTTTACAGATCAGAAGATGGAATTATAGTGAAAGCAACTTACAATATGTAGTGAAGCTTTATTTATTGAGTTGAATCCATCTGATAAGATCCTGTATTGGTTACAGGGTTTTTACCCTTACCTGGATTCATGTTTGGCAATTTCCTGGGCCACGCACCACCCAAGGATAGATGGCCTCCAGTGGCCTCCGGCAAGCTACGGTTGTGGGCAGGGACCAGCCAATATCGGATTACTTTCACTGAAAAATAGCCTAAAGCCGAAGACATTGTTGGGTCTAGAAATCAAGGGCCGGTTTCGGCCAGGAATTGCCTAGATCTGGCTAGCTTTAGCCAACAGTTCAGCTTGGACTGCACTAAAATTGAAATCGCTGTGAAGTGAATTCTAGGTCAGAAGGACCAAAACCAAACAAGTGCAGGCAAAGTGTTTACATTATACTTAGAACATCACAATTAGCCATAGCGAATGAAAATGCTTTACATAACTTGAATACACATGGAGTTTGAACTTAGAATGCTGAATGAACGGCATTAAAACAAAAGTTTTATCCTCTCTGAAAGTACTGATGATGTTATCAGTTAAACAGTTCTCAAGGCAAGCAAGCGTTTTAATCACTGTACATTCTGTAATAAACTCAGCAAAAACTGGATGAAACTAAGATATTCAACAATCAGTGGGTATGCAGAGGATATTAAAAACACCTTTCCGTTCATCTGGCAGTGCAGCGCCATTTTGTATTGCCAAACAGTTGATTCTAACGTGTTATGACCTCAATGATTCCAGTTGAGTAGTTGTTCACGGCAAAACACAAAAATACCTGTCCTCAATTCACAAATAGGTAAACCAGTTTATATATTAGGTCTCTTGAACCTAGTTTTGAAAATGCAGTAAAGTGAATAGAAATGGAGTTAAGCCAATAAGTTAAGAATTTTGGTTCTGCACCAATATTGGCAAAGCTTGCCCGCACTTTTTTCTTTTTTTTTCATTGGACCTTTGTTTGTCTGTCTTCCATTTCGATAAATTGAATACGCACACAATATAGAAACTCAAGATTTTTGGTGTGTGTGATCGAGGAGAGGTATTTCTTGTTTACGTCATGAAAAACAATGCTGACAATATGAATTGGGGAGGTGATAACATTTACATATGTTCAACTGCATGACAATGTAGCAATGGCCCTCACTCCCCGACGTAAGGGAATCTCGCCTCCGCATATCGGACCGATTATTGAATATCTGTAGCTCCATGGTTGCTGAAGTCTGGTGTATCCATTGGTCACTGAGGGATCTTGTGGAATCTATGCCGAAGAGGGAACTGTGACGGCCGTGGCCGGTACTATTTTTACCGTACCAAAGGTCGAGGGGAACTAGTAACCCAGGGCCCTTCAGTCAACCGAGGGCAGCGGAACCAATTAGATCCACAAAGTCCCGGAATATAAGATCTTTAAATATGTCCTTCATGAATATATTCTTTGTTCAATCTTGGTTTAAAAGTGAAGCTTGAAGCTGAGCCTATAGGAAAGGTAAGGCCGGCTAGCTGCTGGGTGCCTGGCCATGGCATCAGCTTAGGCTGAACCATCTAAGGGACCAAGGGGAAGGTCGAGGAGGAACAAAGTTCATCTCCACTCTAGATATCAGTCCTTTCTCGGCAAGGTAAATGGACACTGAAAGTCCGTTTTACCGTTTACTGACTGCATAAGAATTTTTTCCTATACAGCTCACCCTTGAGTTTCCGTGCCTCAGCGTTATCGTTGGAATGTCATGGCATTGAAATCACTGCGGGAATCACGGGCGTGAATTTAACAAAAACTCTATAACACTGACAGAACATACCGTAGTTCTTTATATCTTAAGAGTCGTACGATGGGCTTTTGTGTTATTAGGCGTTTGTGATTAGGCTTGTGATTAGGCGTTCCACAAACCCAGACATTTTGATTTTGGGGTTATCAATGTTGGCAGGTATGCAAAGGGGCACACTTCGGGTTTGGGGTGTAGCCCTGCAGTCAGTACCTCGGGAAATTAGTTGCCCTATCCACCAACCATGTAGTATTTGAATATTGTTAAACATATGAACTTCTGATAGTACTGGAAAAAACATTTAGGCCTTGTGTATTATTCAAAATTGCGGCTTGTATTTGAGGGGTCTCTTACCAAAGTATGTAATACAAAAATTGAGTTATTTTGTATATTACTTGAGCAAGATTAGGCAATAAATTGTAAAAAACTGATTTGTGTGATGTTGTGATTTATGAATTAACACTGTCCTGGTGTGAAAGTAATAATATAATCCGGCAGGAGCCAGAGTCCAGACTCCACAGACGACAACATTTAAAGCGTGAAACTAATGTTGCGGGAAGAGTCAGCTGAATCGAGTGCCCTATTCCGTACCGTTGTAATCGGACTATGAGTACGGCAGACTATAATTACTTCTATACCGGGTTATGGTAATGTGAAATCAAAGCAATAATAGCCCATTTTTTTAAGAGTGCCCCCAATTTTCAGAAAAATGAGATTTTTGCACAATTGCAGTGGTAATTGGCTAGTAAACTTTACCTGTGAATGGTAAAGCTCGAACTTCTCTTGTGTGTCGCATAAGAAGGAATTTTGTAATTAGAATAGTATCAGATCCCGATAATGATGCAACAGACTTGAAAAACGTCATTCCAATATGAAATAGCTAGGAAATAGTGCATGTACATGTCAACACTCACCTACTAGCTGTTTCGTTGGTTCACGCAACGGAACCAACGGATGATTTTTGTGAGATTGTGCGATTTCATAAGGCTAAAAAAAATTGTTTGATTGTCCTCATCCGACCGACCCTAATTTTGGAAATCAGAAAAAAGTTTGTTTTTTTCTTTTACTGTGCAAAAGAATACCAACCCTAATTTTGAAAAATTCCTAAAAAGTTTTTTTTTCAATTCTATCTTTCTGAAATGTAAAAAATATGTTTAAACAGTTTCTTAGCATGTCAGTTGGGTTTCATAATGTACAAAGATGCATTTTTGAGTAAGAATCAACTTGATTTTTAGTGTTTGATTAACTTATTAATACAAACCAACATGTTTCAATACAGTTTGCTATTGACATTAAAGGTGCTTGTTCCGATTTATGTGTATTGTATTCTCTACTTGACATGAGAGCCTGGCACTTGCACATACGCCCCATCAAGTACCGTGAGAAACAGTGGCGTAACGGGCCTGCCCGCTCTGAGGGGGCAAATTTCCCAATCTTGGGAAATTTTCCCTCTCGGGGTCAAAAGGCCAATTTTTCCCGGTCAGAGGGCTAAAAAACGGCTGATTTAGCATGATGTTTGCAATTTTTTTCCCGGCCAAAGTCGTCAGGGGGGGGGGGGGCAACCAGCCTCCCCCGCCTGTTACGCCACTGTGCTAATATTGATGGTTAACCACTAAAACGGCGTTTTTTTGTATATCTTTTTTTGAATGAAATGGATTTGAGGGCCCAAATTTCAGGACGAAAATGAGAAAAATAGAGCCTTTCATCTGATATCAAAATTGATACTACTTCCGGGTAAATCAGGGGGCCCCAAAGACGATCGGAACACGCACCTTTAAAAAAAAAGTTTTTCCGACCGACCGACCCAACTCTAAAAAGTCATCTATGGACAATCAATTTTTTTTTTTGGCCTAATGGACAGACGAAAATTTTTATGTTTTCCAGCATTTTATGTTGAATTAGGCTTAGGATACCTAAACATGTTGAGATTTTATATCATCCTTGCAAACCGTTAGCCCTTAGTAATCCATGTGTGCCCAATCCTACGTGCACATTCGGTCGTACTGTAAGAAATTCGCAATTTTGTATTCTCTGTCCCGTAACGGACAGAATTACAGCACCGTACCTATGGGTGCCGTGGGAAAACAAGGTACATTGCTTTCCATAACACAAAACCGCAAGATCGGATCAGCTCAATTTTTGAGAATACGCTTTTCTCAATGATATTATCTAGTGTCAATGAGTAAAAACAGAAGGGTGCTGGAATCACAAGCAACACATTTGCAAACCCAAGCATTTGGGGTAACGTTTCATGTGACGTCCAGCAATGACAGGTATTACAATTGATTCCGTAATTGCGCTTTAATGACATTGTGCGGTAGCGCTTGACGGAATTAATGGCAACGGCCTCATTTGCATCCATGGGACTTCTATTGAAAGTCTACTGCAATTTGAGAAATCTTACCATTTTGGGGCCCATGATCTCTAGATGACCTTTGACACAACTCTTGAGGGGTACCTTGTGTGGTACTACCAGACATTCCTTATTCCGTCACACACTTGTGTTCCAGGACCATATCTTTTCGACTCGTTTCATAGGGCAGGCCAATCTTATTTTTCTATGTTCAATATAGCTGACTAGGATGTTTTTTTTTGAAATTGCTTACTCTAATCTACCTCACTCTAACAATATAAGTATAATAAATTAAAATTTTGCATTTACAGGAAAGTCGAACCCAGGACAAGTTTTGTTTACAAGACCAGCATCTAGGGATGCACCCCACGCAATCCGAGCCGGCAGTAAGTCGTTCTTTTGTAATCCTTAAAGGGGCATTTCTGATCCACAGCCTCGTCCCCCCGACTTACCAACTCAAAAAAAGTGAGATTTTTATATCATCTGAACTCGTTCTCCTTAGTATCCAATGTGTACCAATCTTAGTGCAAATCTTGTCGTATCTGTAAGAAATCCCCAATTTTGTATTTCTGTCCGTAACGGACCGAATAACATGTACGTGGCCTATGGGACCTGGGAAACAAACAATTTTTTCATACACACAAAACCGCAAGATCGAGAGCAACTCAAATTTGTGAATAAGCTTTTCTCAAGGACATCTAGTGAACCATGAGTAAAACAGAATGGGGCTGGAATCACGAAAAGCGCCTTTAAAGGGGATGGCCTCTTTGAAGGATATGAAGGTTTTCATCTTGATATATTGGCCATCACTTCCAAACCCCCGTGCTGAAGTTCCGCGCCGATATTTCCCTCTTTTTGATGCGAGAGCTACATGTGATTTTGTAAGCCCCATAGAGTACTGTGTAAAATTAAATATTGTCGAACCAAAATGGGGCAATTTTCGCTCATAACTTCCAAAACAAAACATCCTTTGGCGCTAAGATTTCACAGGGGTACATTGAGAAAAATATATCTTTCTTCTGATACCAAAATGTTGACCCTCCGGTAAAAATCTGGGGCCTGAGGCTAATTGCGATCGGGCCATGGAACCTTTAAATAAATACATAATGGAATAAAGCGCTCATAATACAAAAGCGCCGCACGAGACAGTCTTAAAGATGTGGTCCTGGAACACCAGTTGCGGACGAATAAGTCCTACTGTGCACTACCACTACCCAAGGACCATTACATACGAGTGCCATGAAAATGTGTGTGCGTATGTGGAAACAGTGAGCAATTTAATTATATTTTAGGGTTAACATGTGGGTCAACATTGGACACCAGGTTCCACAAACACACACTAGCCAACGCAATTCCATGTGCCCTCTGTAGACCGACACGAGTCGGGCGTCTATTCATTTTCATTGTGCTTTGACGATGGAGCTGATAGTTGGCATGTGGGGGGGAATGACGTGAAGGTTATACTTTCTACGTGACCCCACAGTCAAAGGTTATCTAGAGGTTAGTTTGCTTAGAAATGCCCCAAGAACGACCAATTTGGCCAAAAAGACCTCGAACCTGACGCACATCATGCTGAGGTATGGTCACACAGAGTGGAATTGCACCAGTGATATTTGAGTTCCAATCGTACAGCCATGATGGATCGTAGAGACCAAATTGGCCCATATGACTTGACTTTCCTCTTAATTCTGATCAGATTGTCCTAGATTCATTGCATGGAATGCATGTGTATGCACATAAAGTACCTTGTTCAGTTTGAATTTTTTTGTGTAATTAATGAAGACCAACTAGTGGAAATCGCCCCACCTGTGTGTGACCTATGTGCGACCTTTGACCTCAAGAGTTGTGTCTGGGCTTATGGGGGGTTAGTGGTCATTTTTGACCAAATTTGGTGTCATAGGGCAGTTTCTCCGCAAATTGAGCGTCAGAATGACATTTTAAAACCTTTTTAGATGCACTCTGAAATCTGGATAACAACTGTTAAGACTGTCTCCCCTACCTCATGCAAAATATGACCCCCATTGTCAAACATAAGGAAACACATAGCTGGACAGACTCAGACAGATCTCAGTTTTTTTTTAAGTATAGGGCAATTCTATGGAAATTAAACTCAAAGTGACCTCTAGATGACTTTCGCCTTTAGGGTCACTCTGAAAACCCAGATATAAAGTTAGACTGTCCTCGTCCCCCCTACCTTCACAGTGACAGGGACTGCTCACAAGCCCAAATCTGTGGCCCGCCGCTAATAGCCTTCCCCAGAACCCCAATTTTACCGAAAGTGGTCAATATTTTTTTTAAATAAAGGTCAAGTTGAGTTATTAATTACCCTCTTAAATCTTAGGCCTAAAAGATGTTTGGTTTACAAGTGAAAATGTTACCCCATTTGGTTGACCAAAATTTATTTTACACAGCTCTCGAAAGGGTTTACAGAAAAGATTTAAAACAACACTCGTGGTCATCCAATTAAAATGAAAACTTTATATGCTCTCTACAGTGATACCGATTATGTCTATACTCTGTCCACTCGAGTAACGAAGTATTAACGCGGGTGTACACTTTGAACCGACTTGTCATTCAACATTCACCTCCCCGCGGCACTCCGGTTTTACAGCGTCCCATCTCACTTCTCTCACTATCACATACTTCAGACGAGACACTTACAGTACCCTACAGTTTTAGCTCACAGCGACAGCCCAACCACCTCCAAACCGAATTGGAAAGGGAACCACCCCACCAGCGTGTTATTAGTCAACAATTCCACTGCAGCAAAGGACCACAAATACATGCAGGACATAACTTTACAACTTATTTCACACTGGATGCCCAATCCTTTGGGATTTTACTCTTTCCCAAATTTTTGCCAATTTTGGATAGCAAAATAAGAGATTAGCCCAAATTAATTGGTCGAGCTATGAGTTGCAAAAATATTGGGCGAGACGGTTCAAGTCGAGCCCAATAATTTTAAAACTTGTAGCGAGTCCAATTAATTTGGGGCGTAAATCATCCATTTTATCATTAGCACATTTTTTGGATCGATATTTTCACACACCTTGGACTCCTTAAAACATGACAATGTGTATAGACATACTGTTTTGGCTACCCCATCCTTGCTGCAGCCAATATTCTCATTTTCAAACAATGTCCAACAACTAATCACACGTGCACACAAAAAGTTTGTTCTCATCATTTTTATTTACCATTCACTATGGTATGTTTCCTTAACACAAAGCACAGACATAGCGGGGTTAATATAATTGCGTAGCATCTACACAATAGCCATCTTATGACAAAATCTTAGGCATAGCCAGGTTATTTACACACTATTACAATAAACCAGATAACAAAGGAAAATATTTAGTAATGGTCCTGTACAAAATTCCGCTATAAAATATACAGTAGCTGCTAGTAATAATAAAATAAAGGTTTCCACATGTCCAAAATTGAAGAAACAGGAAAAAAACATGATATAAATCAGTGGTTCACTCAGATGGAAAATGTTCCCATCCTTTCCCAAATAATGGGTTGCAAAACAAAACTTTGAAATGCCATGCATGGTCTGGCACATGACAATGCAGTGAACGTTTACATTTGGACCAAGATGAAAATAAACGGTCTGTTAATGGCTTCTACAGTGATTTTACAAGGACAGTTTCCAGTATGCACAGCTCATATGTGACAAAAATTCAGTAGGCCAAGCCCCTAAATACACAAGCATTTCATACAATGTTAAAGTGGAACATAACTATATATTTAAGGCCTGTGAATTGTACATTCATTTCAGTCAGGTCTAGAGGATGACTGGAATTACTTCACCCAATAGACTATTTGCGCAAATCCCCGAAATGCATCTTATTCGGTGCCCATTTCCATCCGGGAACTTTTAACCAGCCCTCAAGTCGGCTCTAAAAACATACGGTTGGAGCGCGTTAACGAAAATATCAGAAAACGTACCCATCTGTGACGTTGAACTATAGTTGTGTAATCGTCCGTCAGGTGACAAGTAGGGCCACAGTACGATCGCTCCGGAAAAGATCAACATTTTGTCGTGAATTTGAATTTCAACACAGTGCCTCGATTGTTTTGGTTCCATAGATATTCTTCTAAATTTTTGTAAGATTAACTTCACGTGCAAAGGTTATACCGTGTATTGTTAATTTTAGGCCTGGCGGCGACGCGAACGAACAAAAATTTTTTTTGTAAACATGACCTCTGGTACAAGTTCCCCGGATGGAAATGGGCACCGAATGAATGCATGCGGGCGATAGCGCCAAAAAATAGATTGCTGCGGCCAGCACATGGGTTAGCTTACCTGGCACCTGTAAGATCAATATCTTGAAATAAAGTACAAACCTACATGATTTCCAAATATGCAAACGCACTTGTGGGGAAGTAATGCCTGCATGCTTTTCAAAAGCAAATGCCAAACATTGAATGATGTCATTGCCCTGGGCTGACAAGCAAGCCAGGCAGGCAAGTCCACCTGATGAACATAACAATTAACATCCGTTAGTCCTGCAACCCGATATCCTCTGATGCTCAAACTTTGATTTGATGCAATACACCCATATCTACCATGAACCTTCTTAATTTTTCTCTCCAGAGTCCCTCTTTTAGGCAATGCCATTTTCTATGCAGTATTTCTAATTGATTGCTGGCTGGGTATAATATCATACCCAATGTATCTGAACGGTTTGTGCAAGATTTCTTAAGTGGGGGTATAGTATGTTGGTGGGCAATGCAACACTTTCTATTGGGCTAAGCATCATAACAATGGGATACTGAGTTTCAGATATTCCAATACCCGCTAAACTACTTCAGGTGAACTGAATTACAGTAGTGATGACAAGAGTCACGGTAGAATATTGCTAAAATGAGTTGATTTCAGGAAATTCTGTACTTTTGACTGGAAAATTGACCAAACCTAACACCACTATTGTCCTCTCTTAAGTCTATTTGACTGATATATAGTATCCTGTATTTTTGACTGAAATTTTTAGTTTCACTAATGTTCTACACTTCAAAAAAATAACCCTTAACAATACATACATGATTTGTGCACTAGGTATTTTCACAAAACTTTGGTCATAGAGACAGCCTCATTTGTGTCCAAGGCTATAGATGTGGGAACATGGTCATTTATTACAAAATACATGAAATAGCTATGCAATTATATTGTTCTT